>JAODPA010151368.1:0-14942 GCA_025585075.1 Nepenthes mirabilis
AGGGTGTGTTTAGGCATTGACGGAGGTTATTCAATGGAGAATAATCCGTTCCGTCACAACTTCTCTTTGTCAAGTAAAAGCCGGACTCGATTTTTATCAAAGAAATCCTGACTTCTTTTCATCATGCAAGGGCCGAACTTGATTTCATCTTAAGGCTGATTTACTTTTCTTATTATATTTTTTGGTCAACTGGCGTTGACTGGATTATAAGGATTTGATGACTGGTATTTCCTATGTTCTAGAATCTGGGCTGTTACACTGGAGGACCATGTGTAGCTAGAGATTAGCATAGAAGGTTCTGGAGCCTTGGTAAAACCTTAAAGATTACCTTAGAGTAATACTTGGGAGATTCGGATAGTTTTAACTATAACATCTAAATTGTGGATGGAACTATGTATAAATGACTGTATATGTTCTATAAACTGCTAGAACTATAATTATGCTTTTGCAGATTATATCTTGAATATAAATGCTTTCGTTTTATGTTTTTTTAATTTTTTGTACAGGTCCTAAATGACATTTCTTTTTAGAATTCTTGTATAGTGGATAGGGTTGCTAAATTAAGCCATGGATGACAATTGTGGTCCTGTAAATGCGTGTTGTAGAAAAACTTTTGTATTGTGGATAGTTGTGTATTTGTACTAATCCTGATTTTATATTATGGTTGAGATTTTGAGGTCTGAATATTATGTATGCTTTGTACTAATGTAAATAAGCAGGTTGTATATTTGGGTTTTCATACAATTTTGGATAGAACTCTATCGAAATTTCTATCGAACTTACTGATATAAATTTAGGATTTCTGTTTTGAATTTGTCTGACAGATAGTCCTATGGAAATTAGGACCCATTTCGTCACACAGCTCCGGTGAATCCTGCCCCAACAACATACGATAAATTCACAGTAGAGAAAGCGCCGAAATTCTTGGGAGAACCAGATCTAGCCAAAGCTAACATTTGGATAAAGAGGATGAAAAAGATTTTTACAGTAATATGGTGATGTGACCAGAAAAAGTCACCTTTGTGGCCTATAAACTAGAAGGAGAGGATGATAGTTGGTGGGCTATGCAGAAGAGGGCGTTTGGGGTGCCCGATGAAGAAATCACTTGAGGTATGTTCGAGGAGGCATTCATGAAAAAATACTTCCCCTCCAGTCTTCAATATCAGAGGGAGAGGAAATTTATGTGGCTTAGACAAGGGACCCGTGCAATGGCTAAATATAATGCAAAGTTTATGGAGTTGTCTCATTTTGTGCCTTACTTTGTGGAGGATGAATTAAAGAAGGCAAAGAAATCTTAGCAAGGACTGAGGGACGATATTAGAAAGCAATTAGTGACCCAAAAGTTTCAGACTTATGCGGATGTTTTAGATCAGGCATTAATATTTGAGAAAGAGCTGGAAACACAGAAGTTTTTCGCAAAGAAGGCCACTAGCCGGACCAATTTTAGCTTCAGATCAAATGTGGGGTCCTCGGGGACGTCTAAGAAGGCAAAGACAGTAGTTAAGGGAAAGAGTATAATTGAAGCCCAATCAGTGACGAACTCTCAAACATTGGTCCCTAATTGTGCTCACTATGGGAAAAACCATGCTAGGAGACCCTATTTTAAGGTGATCGGGGTATGCTTTAACTGTGGCCATCAGGGTCATATGTTAAAAGATTGTCCATTACCCAGGAGAGTGGAAGCAAAGAAGCCATCAGTTGTAGCTAAGGCTTTTACAGTGACAGTATAAGACCCTAAAACGTCTCCAAACGTGGTTGAAGGGACCTCCTTTTCTATGGAATTCCAACCTCTGTATTATTTGATTCTAGATCTACATACTCTTTTATTTCTCCATAATTTACACATTACATTGTATCTGTCTCAAGAATCTTGAACTTTTCTTTAGCTGCATCGACCCCTATCGGGTCCTCAGTAGTGATTGACATTGTGTACTCGGAGTGTGTGGTCGAGGTGGATGAAAAATATCTGTTGGTAGTTTGATATTACTAGAAATGGGCGATTTTAATATCATCCTAGGAATAGATTGACTGGCAAGGTACTATGCCAGTACTGATTGCTTTCAAAAGAGGGCGTGTTTCAATATCCCTAGAATTGAACTCCTCTCATTTCAAGGCATTAGGAGAAATAAGAAAGGATGTGTGTTAATGCAAAATGGAAAGGTGGTGGCTTATGGTTCTAGACAGTTGAAGACGCATAAGAACTACCCAACTCACAATCTGGAACTTGATGCGGTTATGTTTGCTCTGAAAATTTGGAGATACTACCTCTACGGTGAAAAGTTTCTTGTTTATTCCGATCATAAGAGTTTAAAATATTTGTTCTCATAGAAAGAGATTAATACGAGGTAGAGAAGATGGGTGAACTTTCTAAAGGATTATGACTGTGGGATACAATATAAGTTTGGAAAAACTAATGTGGTTGCCAATGTTCTAAGCTATCGATCAGGCTATCTAGCAAAGTTACAAATTAAACAAATGGAGATGTTGGAGTATTTGAAGCAATGTAATATTCGGCAGCATGTTTAGGGCGATTGGATGATTTTGTCATACCTTCTGGTTCGCCCAAAGTTAATGAATGAGGTTAAAGAAAAGCAAGTGAAGGACTCTTTTCTAATGGATATTATGGATGATTTGAATAAAGACTCTAGAGTTGATTTTAATATCTGATCAGATAGAGTGTTGAGATTTAGAGAACAACTACGTGTGTCGAACGACAAGGAGTTGAAGGATAAAATTTTAATGGAAGCTCACGGGTCTCGGTACACCATCCATCCTGGGGTGAATAAGATATATTAGGATTTAAAGAAAATGTTTTGGTGGAGGAATATGAAAAGGGACATAACAGCTTACGTGGAGAGATTCCTTGTGTGCCAACAAGTAAAAGTCGAAAGAAGAAAGCCATATGGGTTGTTACAACTAATGCCGATTCTAAGTTGAAAATGGGAGAATGTTACTATAGATTTTGTGTTAGGTCTACCAAAGCCTCCTAGAAACCATGATTCCGTTTGGGTTATCATTGACCGGTTGACTAAGTCAGCCCATTTCTTGGCAATCAGGACAACTTACTCTCATGATAAGCTAGCTCGGCTGTATGTGAATAAAATTGTTAGACTTCATGGTGTGCCTACTTCTATTGTATCCGATAGGGATCCTTGTTTCATTTCAAATTTCTGGGAAAGCTTGCATAAAGAATTAGGGACGGAGCTAAAGTTCAATACTGTCTATCACCCCCAGACCGACGGCCAATTAGAAGGAACAATCCAGGTCCTAAAGGACATGTTAAGAGCTTTGGTATTAAAAATGAAAGGGACTTGTTATAATTATCTGGCTTTGGCGGAGTTCGCCTATAATAATAGCTATCAAGCAAACATAGGTATGGCTCCTTTTGAGGTGTTACATGGAAGGAAGTGTAGGTCGCTGATCCATTAGGAGGAAACTGGAGTCAAAAGAATTTTAAGCCTTGAAATCATTAAAAAAATGACAGAGAAAGTAAATCTGATACATCAGAACTTAAAGGTTTCCCGGAGCAGGCAGAAAAGCTATGTAGACCGAAGGAGATCAGAATTGAATTTTGATGTGGGTGACTTTGTATTTCTGAAAGTGCCACCATCTAAGGGAACGTCCAGGTTTGGAGTAAAAGGAAAGTTGAAGCCACAATTCATTGGCCCCTTTAAGATCTTAGATAGGATAGGAGAAGTGGCCTACAGATTGGCACTGCCACCAAATTTGGTGGAAGAACATGATATATTTTATGTATCAATACTCAGAAAGTATGTCCACGATCCTGCACATGTGATCAAATTTGAACCCTTGGCAATTGTCAAAGACTTATCATACATCGAGGAGTCAATGCAGATTTTGGATCGGAAGGAGCAAAGACTACGTACAAAGACAATCTCCTTGGTGAAGGTGCTCTAGATGAGCCACTCACCTAAAGAAGCAACTTGGGAACGAAAAGAAGAGATCCGAAGCAAGTATCCCCACTTGTTTACTTAAGGTTTGTAATTTTATTTAAATTTTGAGGACAAAATTTCTTTAAGTAAGGGAGAATTGTGAGATCCTGATCCTAAAAACATAAGAATTAGGAAGTAAACGGTAATGAATTGGTAAGGCCAAAAAGGTGTGACGAGCTTATAAGAATCGAAGTAGTTTGTGAGCTCTTGAAAGCTGAAGTGACTTTGTGATTCTTTGAAGGCCGAAGTGGCCTTATGGCCTCATGAAGGCCGAAGTTGGTTGTGGCCTCATGAAGGCCGAAGTAGCCTTATGATTCCTTGAAGGCCGAAGTGGCCTAATGGCCTCATGAAGGTCGAAGTTGGTTGTGACCTCATGAAGGCTGAAGTAGCCTTATGATTCCTTGAAGGCCAAAGTTGTTTATGGCCTCATGAAGGATGAAGTTGTGTGTGGCCTCATGAAGGCCGAAGTGGTCTTATTACTTCATGAAAATCGAAGTTGATGCCTTATGTGTGTGGAAGAGGCCAAAGTGGATGATTGATGATGGTGAAGTATGGAAGCCAAAGTTGATGATGATGATGTAGAGGCCGAAGTTGGTTATCCCTCTTGAAGGCCGGAGTGACCTTGTGCCCCTTGGATGCCGGAGTGGCTTTATGCCTCTCGAAGGACGGAGTGGCCTTGTAACCTCTTGAAGGTCAGGGTGAATTTGAAGGCTTAAGGGAGGCCGAAGTAAATTTAAGGCATAAGGAACGCCGGAGTGAATTGAAGGCATAAGGGAGGCCAGAGTGAATTGAAGACATGATAAGGCCGGTTTGAATGGAAATGAAATGTTGGCCAGTTGGAATTGATGATGAGTTGTTGACCGGATTTAGAAATATTGACCAAAGTAAATAAACAGCGTTGAAAATCGGAGTAAATTGAATCGATAAAGGCCGACTTTGTTAAACGGCCAAAGTAGATTCAACTACTTTAATCTAATCAGAGTAAGTAAAATTGCCCTACTTACTCCACTAACCTTCTAGAAGAAAAGTACCAAGTAGGTAACTTACCCCATTTGTTTCAACCTAACCCATTCTCTATATAAACTGAGCTAGTTAATGAAAAAGGAAGTTGGATGAATTTGGAAGAGATGAGAAGGAAAAAGGGAGTCTTAGGCCAGGTTGAAGTAAAGAATTGAAAAATCAGGCAAGTGTACTCTCGGTTTTAAGAATGTTTGAATGTAAAAGTACTTTGGAGCTTGTTTTCTATGTCATTACTTTGACAATTATGTTCTAAATCCCATTACGAAGCATGCATGAGTTTTATTATTTGGAACTAAGTTTCATATTTTGAGAACCTATAATTCCTAACTCTAATTTCGTGCTTTAGTACATGTTTTATTATTCATGTTACAATTGGAATTGCGTTGCATGAAAATAGCTCTTGACTTTGATTTTTATATATTGACCCATGTTTCTGTTATTTTATGACTGGACTACCTTGCATGAAAATCCTCTATGGAAATTGAAATGTTAAAAAAAAAGTGAAGGCCTTTTGAAATTGACTGAAGCATGGAATACGTAAACTTTGAATCGGCCTTGAAATATGATGAATTTTGTTTAAGCTTTGTATAAGTGCTTTGGACCTAGAACTATGATATAGCCAAATAAAGTTCTCCGACATGCCTTAGAAAGTTACGATGATAATCATTAGTAACTCCATCCATAGAGTAATCCGTGGTCCATCCCTCCTTGGGACATAAAGAGAGGACAAAAATATGGAACTTTGGACTTTTGATTCTAAATGGAAATGGAAATGGATATGAATTGGAACCATGGCATTTGATTATATAGACTTAACACAATCTATCCTTGATTATTCTCCCCTTGGCTGGTAGGGTCTACTAGTCTAGATCCCTTTAAAGAATGGAAATGACTTGGCATTATGGACTTCAAAAATTTTGCCTTGCACGAGAACTTCGAAAATTGATATTGCATTGTGAACTTCGGATTTTGACACTGGACTTTGTACTTCGAAAAAATTGACATTAAAATATGGAATTTTGTACTCTGGAAAATTGCATTGAACTGTGAACTTCAAAAAATGGCATCGAATCAGGGACTTCGGAATCGGTATTGATCATGAACTCCAGTATTTTCTATGACTCTTTGTTATTGCATTCTTGATTTATATTGCATGTTTTTAGTACCTTATTGAGTTTCGACTCACTCTATTATAATTTTTTTCAAAATGAGACTGTAGAACTAGTACCAAATGAGTAGAAATAGATAAAGCCTAGCAAGGAAGAATTTTAGAATTGGAAAGCCTGTTGAAGATTTTTGAGAATTTTTATAATCTTAAATGTAATTATCTCCAACTGTGAATGAATGAATGACTATACCACTTGTATACATTTTGGAAAAGATTTTCTTTCGCCTTTAACTTTTGATTACAATCAGATTTTAGAATGGCATCTCTGTATGAATTTTGGTTTAATAAAATGAAATGTCAAAAGAGTTGAAGCTGTGAATATTACATGGCGTTGGATGATCCTGTGTATACATTATGAATATCTATATATATATAAGTCTATATTTTGTACGTCTGCATGTATTTGTCCAGTCTTGCCCATCTTCCTTGACTATTTTATCTTGGGACTTAGTTTTAGAAAAATTATGATAGGAAGATTTTAAAGTGTAAAGAAAAAAAAATTCACTCCGTTACAATTTTAATACTTATTAATGTCTTTTAATACTTGTCGTGTTTAATAGATTATAGAATTGATAAACTAAGGGAATAAAAGAGTAAGCAAATATCTTTCATATTTGGCGTAGATTCCAATTAGAAGAGTGACTTGTTATTCATCATATGTGATCAATGGATACTGATTTCACGTAGAAAGTCGAGCAAGAAAACGTAAAACACAGAATGGTGGAGTGGTGGCAAAAGGTCATTTACATAGTAGGAAAATGGACTATTTTGGATTATTAAGAGAGATTATCAAATTAGAGTATAATGGTGGAAACACGATAGTACTTTTTCATTGTGATTAGTATGACATATATAATATGGAAAAAGCTATAAAGAAGGTACCAAATGGGCTTACAATAATAAATGTCACTCGATTTTTATAAACTGATGAGCCTTATGTTTTAGCATACCAAGTTGAATAAGTTTACTACATGATAGACCATACATAATTGAATTGGTGAGTTATTGTTAGGTCAATACCACATAACTTTTATAATATTCCTATTGGTGAAGAGGTGAATGATCTCTATGAAACATATGTGGATAATAATGAGCTAAGTTTAGAAACTGTGACGGACTGGGTTATTTTTCTTTTCAATAACCCCTCCGTCAATAAATCAATATAATATAAGTATCGTAATTCCAGCATATCACAGGATCCAAAAGCCACATAAAATTCATGACTCTAGCATGGTATATTTAAATACCACGTTAGCTCAAGAGAGATGCCACAAGTTCTCTATATACCCAAATAAAATGCAGAAGCAGAACTAAATACTTAGTTACCTGCTAAAGCTTAACAGGGATGTAACTAATCTCCAGGCTTTTGACATTTAACTTGGCTTAAGCAGATCCCTTTTCATGTTCTACTTATTCAGGGGCCATTTTAACACTATCACCTGGAAGGAGAAAATAGCAAGCGTGAGCGTACAGCTCAGCAAGTAAAATCATATGTCACTATCAAATTGTGAAGAAATATGAAATACAATGAGACTTGAGTGAATCATTTGGAGGTATCGATTTGCCATTCATCATGTTTTAGAACCTTTAGTTACCATTTGAACATGCTTAATCAATTTACTTCAATCTTTGCGGACCAGGGCCAGTAGGTCGTACTAGCAAACGATGCGAGAGAACGAGAAAAGGGTCATAATACTCCACATGATCTAAGGCCGTGAGGGATTATCTTTTACGACCCATCCGGAGGGTCATGCACATCGTGCCGTAAATCACCCCATTCCCCGGGGTACCAGGGCAGTCCTCGTTCTTCCACAATAGTATCCTAAGGCGTGACACGGACACCACCCGCTTACACAGAAGCAACCAGAATACGTGGCCCAAGTATTCTTCGGGTTTCTATCGTGATGGACGTGTCAAGCCAGAGAATACTACCCATCTAAAAGTCCATGGTCCTAGTTTCATGATTATATTTCCATATTCATGTGAGGAAAAGTCCACCGTATCTCATGTATCGTATCTCCCGCCATTTGGGAGGTTTCCTCATTCACATATCATTACATATCACATTGTGGACTTCCCTCTGTTTACATCATTCGTTTCTCATTTCACTTGGGCATTTGTTTCTCATCTTACTTGGGAACTTAAGCATTTTACATTGTAATCACATATGCCATGTGGATTTCCTTTGATTGCTTATACGATTCTTATTCTTTATTCCTTTTCACGATTCAATTGGAATTCAAGAGAGAACTTTAGCATTTCTCTTCTCATTAAGTCAATATCATTTTGGAGTCATCCGGTGCTCATTTCCTTGTAAGCGATGCACATAGATTATTAATCATGGGCTATACGATTTTTATGATTTAAGTGGATATTAAAACGATAATACTTGATAGAGAACGAGTAAAAATCACGAACTAACTATAGTGAGTATGAGAACACTTGCCTGGGATGCTCATCAAGTCCTCATGTTTGGCTTGGAAATCATCTTCCTCCTTCTCTTTCCTTCGCCTCTCTCTCCTCTTTCTTCTTCCTTTTCTTTCGCTCGTCGCTCCCCCTGCTCCTCTTTCCAATCCCCTCATCAGTATTTATAGGCGGTGGGATGAGAAGGCGGGGGCAGGAATCTTCCAGAGAATTCGGGCGTCGTTTCTTTCCGAGATTTCAGGAATGTTCTGGAGTCATTCTTTCCCGAAGATTCTGGAGGTTTTCGGAGTCATCTGTTCCCGTGATTATTCTGGAATTAATTTCCTCCTCCTGCTCCCGTTCTTTCCTTCCGGTCAACAACAGTTGACCGGATTCCTCTTTTTGTAGCCTCCTTCCTTTCTTGCCTTGTTGAGCAGATTGGGCTTCTTTTTCAGCATAATGCTTCTTCGTCCTCAAATCACTCCGTCCTCAAAATCGCTCCAGTTTCAAGGCATAAATCAACTCCGGCTTGTGAATCAGCTCTGGCTATTTCGTTTCACAAGTCACTTTAGCTTCCGTGAGTAAATCTACTCCGTCCATTATATCTTTCTTACTTCACTCCGACTTTCCAAATCATAATCTACTCCGGTTATTTCCTTCAAAAGCACTTCGGCTTCCGTGCGTAAAATCCACTCCGTCTAATATGTCACTCCGGCTTCTCGATTTATACTCAACTCCGGTTATTTCCTTCAAAAGGCATTCCGTCCTTGAGAGTCACAAAATAACAGCAAGGCCACTCCGGTCGTCGTCAAAGCCTGTACGCGTCCTTAATGGTAAGGAGCTCTGGGTCTTATATATGTTTCAATGGTTTCTTCCCATTTCGATGTGGGACTTCTTCCACTCAGTCCGGTTTTCATCAAACGTAAGGCTACACCGGCTTTTACATTTTTTTCTCAATCTACTCCGTCTTGCAAGCCAGTCCGATTTTTCATTAATCGTAAGGCCACTCCGTCCTGAATTCTCCTCTCAATCTACTCCGGTCTGCTAAACTACTCTGTCCCATTTCCTTTACAAAGCACTCCTGCTGTTAATTCACTCCGTCCTGAACTCTCCTTTCAATTTACTCCGTCCTAAATTCACTTCGGCCTGCCAATCTACTCCGGCCTTAGGGCCACTCCGTCCGCTCAATCCACTTCGACCTTAAGTCCACTCCGTCCTCTCAATCTACCCCGGCCTTAAGGTCACTTCGGCTTTTCCGCCCCTTTTTCGCTCGAGCGCTTCTTGGGCGCACAGCAGGCGCCACTTGGTGCCTTACATTATTCGTTCCATAGGCCTAATATTGATCCTTATCATACTAAGCACCTCATTATCAAGTTTTTAGATCCGGATCCTCATAGAAACAAACTTGGATTATGTGATAGAATTAAGTGACATGATGGTGCCTTTAGTTAGAGCTGATATTGAACCAGAGATTGTAGATATGAATTATGCGGTGGATCTAAAGATGCGTACAAGCCTAATAGTGAAGAAGGTGAGTAATTGATGTGGTGATTGTTTAAGATTGTAATTATGTAATGTATGTGTTTGTTATGTGCTATTATTTTTTTTATTATTATAATACTAGTTATGTGACGACCCGAGTTCCTGAATATGATAATTGGGAGATAATTAAGTTAAAATAGATAAATTGTATTCAAAAGGTACGGGAGGAATGGATTGGAAAGCTCAAAGAACCGGAACTAGTAAATCGGGAACCGAAATTGTAAGTGGTGAAATGCTGATTCATTGACAAGTTTCGGATTTTAAATTGTGATAATCATGACTTATTGAGGTTATATAATTAAAAATAAGGTCCAAGGATGTGAAAGATTGGGTTAGAATGGTCAAAACGGGTGCCGAACGGCGAAAATGCAACGTAGGCTTGTTGCAGGCTTGACGCGGGCCAGACCAGCGCCCTCCGCGCGCTCGAGCCCTCCTATCGAGCACAAAAACCAATAGCAAGCCCGCTCGATGAATGCTCGAGACCCGCTCGAGCGGTGGGCTGCCGAAGCCTTGCTGCCTGCTGGCCGCTCGAGCGGAGCTCGAGCGGCTGCGCGTTATATAAGAACCCGCGCGGCTCTCTCTTTCTCATTTCCACGTGATTTTAGGGTTTGAGGAGAGAGAGAGAGCGTCGACTTAGAGAGAGAAGAAGGGAGAACGAGACCTGGGAGCCCGAATCCAACCCCGAGCCAGTTATAAAGGTGAAAGCCCGCGACAAGGCAAGTGTACCTCGGACGTCGTTTTGCATTTTTACTGTATTTCTTGCGTTAAAGTTTATGGAAATGCTCTAAAAATGTTGTTGAAGCATGTTTCCATCGATTAATTGGTTAGATTTCATGTTTGTTCATATTTATTGAAGTATTTGGCTCCAATTTCATGCATGGACTTGTGTTATGTGTTTAATTTGACTTTGAGAGAACATGGCCAAACCCTAACACGAAATTTTGGGGATTTATGGTTTAAATGCATGATTAAGTATGTATATTTGGATTTATGGCTTGATTTCATGAAATAAGGCTTGTTTAGATACCGATTTGTGTCCGAAAGTTTTGGCAAAACACTAAGTACGAAAATGAAAGGGTTTTAGTGATTTTTAACCAAAGCTCCAGTTATAAGAAATTTAATTGACATCGATGTGCAACTTCCAGAATAATTTATTTTTGAAAATATGAACGACCGTATACCGACAAAATTTCCATGTGAATTTTAAAGAAGTGCTGAAATTGTGTTGTGAAAGCTTGATTTTGAAAATGGGATTTTTGATAGAGAAATGACTCCCGTCACAGCTATTTTAGGACCCGGGACTGACTACAGTCCGGATAGGTTCTCCGGCATGCCTTAGGACTTTTCGGTGGTAATCGAGGATAACTCTGTCCATGGAGTTATTTGTGGTCCGCCCTGCCCTCGGGGCGTTACCGTCTGGAGGGATACCGTTATCGGCCTACCTTCGGGTGGCATACCGTACCGATCCCGTGAGATGGGATATTACCGTTACAGGCCTTAGATTGTGTGGAGTGAACACAATCTATCCTCGATTATTCGCCCCCACGGCTAGTAGGGTATACTAGCAGGGTCTGTACCGATATGTTATGATGTACCGTTTACTGTTTTACCGATATGATATGTTACCGTACCGATTACCGAATATGAAGTACCGATTACTGATGACTTATGATGTACCGTTTACTGTTTTACCGATATGATATGTTACCGTACCGATTACCGAATATGAAGTACCGATTACTGATGACTGTTTATGGTTTACGGAATACTGTACGCTGCATACTGTTCACAGATTTCTGATTTATGGAATTTAATATCGTCATAGCATGATTTCTCTGTTTCATGGATTATATTCTAATTAACCGTTCTATTTGTGCATAATTACATGATCGTTCTACATCATGGTTTTACTGCTCACGTGCATGTACCTTGTTGGGCCTCGACTCACTGTTTTAGTATTTTTTTCCCCTTCCAGATGAGACAGTAGAGCTACTACCTGACGAAAAAGAGTAAACAGAGAAGAGTTGCTTGAAGACTTTTGAGGACCGCCGTATATTGGAGCTATTTTGGAGGAGTCTGTTGATGTAAAGGCTTAGCTAGAAGCATGATTTTTATATACTGCTCTTTTGGTCCCTGATGTTATAGAACATGTGAAATTTTGTATAACAAGCATGTGAAATGTATGTCTGTAAAAGAAAAAGAAAAAGCTATGCTTCTGCAAGTTCTTAGCTACTTCCTCTATATACTCTGGATTTTCTGTGCAGGTCCTAGATGGCATCTCGTCATTTAACTGTTAGAGTAGTAAATGTTTTATGAAATTGTGCCATGGATGGCACATAAGATCCTGTGAATGATTGTTGTAGGAATTATGAATGATGGATAGTTGTGTGCTTGTTATGGATGAATATTATAGGTTTGTATTTTTGGGTTTTCATCCAGTTACAAAGGAGATTCTGTCAAAAATTTCTGCAGAAGTCTTGCCTTAATTAGACCGTTAATTATGTTATCTATTTGACAGAAGCTTTTGAGAAAAAAAAATATCTGTTCCGTCACAAGTTAATTACAAATCAATTGACTATAGGTTGTAGAAGATGCTAAAGTTATCGATGCTTCCAATATCAGTCTTCCTAAGCAACTGGATGTTTCTTCTTGTTTGGAGAGGGTTAAGTTAGTTGTTAGAATTATAGCATTTATTAGTTGCTAGCATCAGAAGTAATTGGATGTTTGTAAATTTTGTATTTATAAATCCTAAATTATAAAATGTGAATGAGTTGGTACCTTAGAATATTGACCTGATTTGGCATATGCATGTCCCATCATGACTGATATGAAGTTTAGATAATTTTATAAAATCCTATTATATAATAAGTACACATTATACCTTTTTTAGTTTATTTATTTTTTGGGAAGTAGTGTTTTTTGCTATATTCCAACCTATGCCCAATTGTTTGCTGCATTATAAGCATACGTATATAAATTATTTGCTACTATTGATGCAGCTGATCTTTACTTCTCTTACCCAACCCTCGCCAGAAAATAGGTATGTTCCTTTTTTTTGTACTTATTTTAAAGTATGATATTTTAAATAAAAGGCATCAAATTATTATATTAAAACTATTAAATCTAACTCAATGGCTATTAGTACTTATAGTTTCAATGGATAATGAATATCAAATTCAAGCTGTGATTGAAGGTTTAAATCAACAAGAACAAATAGATCAAGGTGTAAGAAAAAAACCTTAGTATAAATACATTTGATATCTGATGACTTATATATATTGTATTTTTTAACAATTCAACCAACACATGAAAGAACTTGTTGCGTTAAATGAAAATGAAAGAGAGATGATAATCTAGCACTTATAAAGATTGATCTACCATCATCTTTACAATGCGCTATTGAAGAAAATATATGAGAATTTGTCATATAGATAAGTTATCTTGTTAAATAGTATTACCCAGTTAATGTTGAGAATTGGAAGGAAATCAGTGATCATATCAAAATCAAATTGATACAAAAAGTGAAGGTAAATTGAATAAATATATAATGATGTATCAATAAATTTGGTTGTATTTTTTTTTTGTATTATTTGGTATGCATGACATATTGCCATTGCTTGGTTGTTATAGAAAAAATACATATTACTAAATAAAAATCATGTGAATATGACAATTCAAAAAGAATTGATAAAAAAATGTCATACTTGACATTTTAATTTGTAAAGAGACTACTATAAGAAGTATGAACTGACAAGGAGTGGATTGAAAACTACCCTCCTAATGTAGATATTGAGCAATGAAAGTGATTCGTTTGAGAATATTAGGGAAGTCAAAATTTTCAAATAAGTACATCATCATTTATTTGTTAGGATGCTCCTGTAATATGAACTGTATGTTTCCTTTTCTCATCTGGCTTGTTTTAATCGTCCATCTTTTAAAATTATTAATCCAATATATTTGAAACATTATATTTTGCTAATAGTCCTATATTTTATATCTAAAATTTGTCTTATAAATTATAGAATATTTAGCTTAAAAAAAGTATCTCATTGTCTCATCAATAAAATTCATGTCATATGCAACAAGAATATAGCAGAATATGTCCGATAAATAAGTTGTATAAATCCATCGCCATTGTAAAAATATTAATCCGCCTATACCCATTTCTTGTGTGCTCCAATACTATTAAGTTCTCCCTCAATTGATACTCTCATACCTGCCCTTAAGCAATTTGCCTTTAGAACCCCTACGAAAATGGTCTTCTCAGGTTAAGATCAGTTAAAGGTGCCCCAAAAAGGAACTGAGATTCCCAATGTTTTTGACCACCCACCCTTCATAAGTTGAAGCAGACCCACGTTCTAACCTTGCATTCTGTTATGGAGTCTTCACCCTTATTCTTTCAAAAAGCCCATAGGGAAATGGGCTCACATACTGTTTTTTTAATTTTTTTTCCAGATTTGGCAAAATTTTAAAATAACTAACAAATTATAACTCTATTATATCACAATTAGTGCATTTATTTTTGCAGCTTTAGTGCCTTTTACAGCTGGCAGAAATTCATCGATTTTAACCTTTTTTTTTATTCCAGAATTGTAGACTTGTAATGAGTTCAAGCAAAAGAAATTCTGAAATTTATGAGAGAAATGGACATGTTTGCTGCGATGAAAAAATTAAATTTATTGTTAAAAAATATTTATTACTTTTTTGTTCCAATTGTTTATTTTTCTCTATTTGTATCTATATATGTCTCTGTGCTGGTTGCTAGACACATTTGTACTCAGATGAGTAATATTATCTATTATTTAAAATATAGCATACAAGTGAAGATAATTCAAAGAATAGGAATAAATAGAGAA
>JAODPA010151379.1:0-14942 GCA_025585075.1 Nepenthes mirabilis
TGAATAGGTGGGCCTGGCATTCAGTGCTTGATCTTATTGTGGGAATGATCTGATGCTTTGATGCCTTTGAATGGGACCTGGGTTTGAAACTGTTGAAGTTTTCTGGCTGCCTGGTCACTTTTTGGGCCCTAGTTCATTGCACTGTGGTGTTGGGTTGGGGAGGTGATTATGCAGCATATGCATCGTGGCTGATCTCTGTCGGTTTTGGTGCTGATGTTTGTTGTTTGGCTGGATACGGGACAATGTTAAGTGATGTACTGGTTTATTGTGAACTCTGCCATTGGGTTCAATGGCGTGGAAAGTCTTGCTGGGTCTACTGATGGGCAATCTTGATTCTGCTGCTCTATTTTCGACTAAGGCTTTTCCTGGGATTCTGAATGATGCTGGTGGCCGGTTGATGACTGACCTGCTGGTCCTGTTTGTCAAATTGGTGTGGTGCAGGGTGTGATGCTGGTACACGTTGTCTTGGCCTCTTTGCCCCCTCAAGCTGAAGCATAAATTATTATGCCTGTGGCGGTGTCATTTGTTGCAGGTGTATGTTCTTGAAGCCTCTATGGTGTGTGGTGTGCTTCTTGCTGAAGCTCTGAGGACGTGGGGGTTCCTGGTGATGAAGCTGGAGTAAACCCGTTGATGCGGAGAGGTTGCAGGCTTCTGCTGTGGATGCTACCTAAAGGCATGCAGCTCGGTTGCTGAAGGAGGGGTGTGGAATTGTCTTCTGTTGCCTGTGTTTGCTGAGTCTCAATGCCGAGGGCGGGCATCGGTCCTGTCTTGTAGAAGGCTGATGCTGCTTGAGCTTTTTCTCTGAGTTAGCCGGAGTTTTTTTGAGAACAATGTGAAGCTAGATAGTCTGCAATGCTGAAGATATGAATCTGTGTGGGTGTGGCTGCATGTATTTTGCCCTGATGAAAATTGTAGATGACGTTTTGCATGCTTTCATGACAATCTTGTTATTTGCGCCTTCCCTTGATGATGGATGCTCCTGCGGATCGCTGCGGTTGCTGCAAACAGTGAGGCTCAGATTCATTCCTTGCCCAGATTGGTTGGACATTTTCGCATGCTACCCTTCCCGTGATGAAGTTGAAGCTGCTGATGCTCTGAACTTGGCAGCTGTGCAGTTGGAACTACCCGTGGAGTGAGGAGGCAGTGTGTATTAGCTTAACTTTTCGGAGTTCAGTTGCGGCTATCTTGAACGGAATACTAGATGATATTGATGGTCCGTTGCTTGTTGCGGGGGCAGTAATTGCTGATGGCAGATTCTGCTCTATTGAGGCAGATTGTTGCTGAATTGATAGTAACTCCTGGGGTGTGCTGATGATGTGTGTCTGCAGCTGCCATGTGCTCCCTGCTGATTGGAATTCTTGGGGACTTTGGGCTGTCGGCAGTCCCGGTGTGATATAGTAAGTTGCTGCAGGGTGATCGGAAGGTGGTGCTCTGGTCTGCTCGGGAGTAACTTTTTTGCTTTAGCTTCTGTAGAATGACAGTATTATGTTTTTGTTTTTTGGTTCTTCTGTTAGATAGTTCCTCTTTGGTTTCTTTTGAGGAATTCTCTGATGTACCAGGTGCTCGGGGTATGCCCTAACTATTTATATTTTAACTCCAAGTCAAAAATTTAGAGTTATAACATATTTTTTTGTAATTTTTACTCCCGTTAATCCAAAATACACACTTACCAAAAAAAAAATTCTATATGAGTAATGATCTAGACAGGCCTTTAATATTTTCGAATGAGGTGCTTGTTTTTTCCTCTAAAAAACTGCATTTACTCTTGGAGAAGTTTTGCTAATATAAGATTTCAACATTAACTTGCACAAGCTACCTCTTCTAGCTTATCAATTTCTTCATTCAATGAGACACTTTTTCCAAGTAAGCTTTCGTAATATCTGTGTTCTAATTCCACTCTCATGTCGAGTCATAAGCACGAAGACTCTTGCCTCTATATGATTTGACCATAGTGTGTGAAAAAACTTATTATTGACCTATTACACTTTTCAAAGAATTCATATTTAAAATATAGCACTTTTGAGTATTAAAATAAAATTAAATAATATCGAGGATTTTTACACTGTCTTTCTAATTAGCACCCACAAAATAACGTGGGTACTCATTGAGAAGGTCAATGAATCTCTATATTTGACGGTCCTCGATGAATTGTTCAATTTCTAATTAAGAGTTTGAAGAGTTATGATCAAAAGCTCACATGAAGCAACCCTCTTTGTCACTTATAATTCTTTGTAGCACTCTCTAGAATTTCACAATATGCTTGAACGAAAGGAACGTCTCCTCTCATGAGCAATCTCTTGATATCGAAATAAAAGTAGAGTACTTTAAGAAGTAATTCATGAGCAACGTACTTTGAGAAACGGTTCGTGACCACTACGATGCATAAGTATTCACCAGTTTTGGACAATCTAGTGATTAAGTCAAGAAAAAAACACTTTTTCAATATCTATTAGGTATAATAAAGGGTTTCACAATATTAAATATTGTCCCATCAATAGGTGAGATAGGTTTTTGTATAATTCATTACATCGTTCTTCATCTTGGGACAGTGATATTCTTTCTATTGTATGCTCAGGATATGCTGCCATTTCGAATGAGCAACTCATAGAATGTTATGACACTTTATGAGGAGCATCTTCATTAGTCCTCCAACCTTAGGAATAAAAACTTGGTGTCTTTTTATGAAAATAAATCTATCTTCAATCCAAAATCTCTAAATCTTGTCTTCCTGAATTTGTTGAGGTATAATTACAACCATTGGGCCCTTTTCTATGTTTAACTTTACCTATTTCTTGATGGTCGTGACAATATCACAAGTCAATAGGTGGATTACTCGAGACAAAACAATAAGGTCCAGTTTTTGACTAAGGGATTCGGAACTTGGTTGCAACATCTAACTTTATATTTTAGCTCTAAGTTGAATTTTGTTAAAAACAAAAACTTCTGCCACCAAGTATATTTTGATGTCAACTTTAGTTATGTGAGGATGTAGTTGGCAACAGTGTTGTCAATTTTCACTACAAATTTAGAGCCTAGCAAGTAAAATCTCCATATCCTTAGACAGTGCTCAATCGCTAACAACTCTTACTCCTTGATTGTATAACATTCAGCCTCATTCAGCTCCTACTCTCAAAAGCCAACGGATGACCTTCTTATAATAAAACCCTTCCAAGGCAAAATTCGACATGTTGATTTACACTTCAAAGCACTTGGTAACTTCCAAGAGGTTTAACAATAGCATTTCATTATCACACACTTCTACTCCTTTAATGCACTCAAACATGCCTCAGAGAAATCTAAGTTCCTATCCATATTAAACAAATCTGTCAAATATACAGCTTCTTTTTTTTAATATCCTTTTATGAAGCAATGATGATAGTTAATAAGGCCAAAAATGGGCAAAAGTTGCTTATACTTTTTGGAACTTATCAATTTGAGATAGCCTACACATTCTTAGATACATCATAATCTAACCTAGTCCCATAAAATGCTCTAAAAAGTTGATCTTCTCCTTAGCAAAAGAATACTTCTTACGCTTCACATAGATATGATTTTCTTTAGACGTTTAGAACACTAATTTCAAAAGCTTCAGATAATTTTCTAAGTTTGAACTATATTTCATGATATTATCCAAATAGATCACCACAAACTCATGAACTACTTGGTTCATTACGAACATAATGTCACAAGAGCATTGATCAATCTAAAGGATATCATGAACCACTCAAAAACCCCATATCTCATAACATATGCAATTTTCAGCTCATCTCCCTTCACGATTTTAACTTCGTAATAACTCCAACTAAGGTTGAATATTATGAAGTGTTTTGTGTTGCTCAACTGATCACATATGTTAGCAATCAAAAAAATTGGATAATAATTTTTCACAGTCACCTTATTTAGAGCGTTATAGTCTATTTAAAGACATAAACTCCCATTTTGCTTCTTCTAGAATAGGATATCTATAAAGTATTTTCAAAGGGAGAATTAAACCCGAGCTGATTAACCCATTTAGTTGTTCTCAAAGCTCTAATAGCTTCAAAGGTGCCACCCTATATGCTCCTTAAGTAGGTGGTCTTACCCTTAGTTGTTAGTTTGATCTAGTGATCTATCACTATCCTAGTTGAAAAAGCCTTGGACAACTCCATTGGCATTGGCTCCTTGAACACTTCTAGGAGCATATTGACTCTAGGCAATGGTGACCCAATATCAATATCTTCCTCCACTGATAATGTCATAAAAAAGGTAGATTTGTTTTTCTTCAAACCTTTTTTAAGTTGGAATTCAGACAACATATTGTCCTTACTCTTCCCTTTGAATTCTTTCAGGCTTTTGGATGTACTCACAGAACATGGACTCTCACCTACGAAGAACACTAACTTTAAGTAGAGCATGGATACTCCCTCAATCACCTTAAAAAAAGTTTATCCTAATATTAGGTAAAAATTATCCATATGTACTATTATGAAGTCTAGCTTCTTATTTTACTCTGCAAGTCACACTGGTATAAACTTGACAACACTAAGGGTGGACTTTGCCTTTGAGTTTATGATCTTCATATTGTCACCATCTCACTCCAGCTACATACCAATCGATCCATTTCAATCTTAGCCACAAAGTTATAAGTAGTGTGCATGCCGATTACAGTATAGAAACTCTTGCCACTAATTTGGATTGCCATGTATATTAGGTTTGTAGATTTTGTGAATGTCTAAGCATACTTTTTCATAGCATACATGAGATGGACCGTGCCCATGTGAGCTTGGTCTTTATCTTTCTCACCATCTCCTAACTTTGGTTGATTCTTTCTCTTTTGTAACTTACTCAAAACTCTCTTCTATGGACATTGCACCACTATATGTGGCCTATCACATAGAAAACACCCTCCAAAAATTGCCTTCTTACTCTTTAACATACTGATATTTCTATTGGAGCTATGAGAGTTCATCGTCAACGAATTTTTTTTCTAAAAGTTACTTCATTTTTAGCTTTATTATCTAACTTATTAACGTTAAATGCACTTTACACAAATTCCTTTAATCGATTACTACAATTCCCTTGGTTATTGTTTCCTCTTTCAATAACATAATCAACAAATCTTTCAAATACATTTGGGGCAAAAGTCAATTTTTACCTCCACTATCCAAATTACTCATTTTGAGACCATGGAGACAAATATTCAATAAATGAAAGAGACAATCTTTGTCAGACATTTATTTGATACCTAACATGAATGCTAAGAAAGTTTTGATGTCGTTTCTCACATCCATGTGTGCTTAATTTATTTAAGCTTTCATTATACTGTGAATTTAATATTTTCAAGATAGAATTGTGCCACCAATTCTCTCTCAAGATCTTCTCACAAGTTAATATTCAATCTACTATTAGCAATTTTCTCATATTTGATATGCCATCACAATTTAGTATTATCAATCTGATACTTTGCCTTATTCAAACCTATCTTTATAGATCTAAAATACTAATTCAAATAATAAATGAAGCTGTCAAGATCCTTTAAATCTAGCGTGCCATCATATGAGCGATACTCTAAAGGTTTGAATCTACCATTATCAAAAGTGCTGCCATTAGTTACGACAACATGAACTAAAAGGCTCCCTTTACCAATGAGATCAACAATATCTTCTTGCAACATTCATATTGAATCATCGGCATCCTCAGTTTGGTCATTGACCATACTTTTAATAGAAGTCAATTGGCCAATGAGGCCATCTGCCCACGTTTATATCCATTCAAAAGATTCATCTCAAATTTCAAACTCAATTACCCTCCTATTAAGAACTATAAGACAAGTCACTATAGTCGAATAAACCACAGAGATCATCGAAACAGCAAGGTATAATATTGGTTTGTCTATCACAATCCCATTGTATGAGCTTTTCACAAAACTAAAACATTTCTTACTGCTCATCTTATAAGTTAAGCTCTAATATCAGCTATTATGTTCAATTTTTATAGTCACAAAATCATGTGACGAGTCTCATTCAATTGGGAATTGAACATCAGCCAAATTGACCTTTGAGCACACTTAAGTGTGAGGATCGATATTAAGATGTAATCACAGCAAAACTATTAGTGTCGAATATTTCAAACGTAAATAATTTACTAGTTGAAAGTGCAAAAACATGACTAAACAATTAATATTAACAAATAACAATCAAATATGGAAAAAAAAATTTTAATTCATTCTCCCATATCGAGGGCTTTAAACCTTTAACACTATGATATATTAAAAGTTCCCAATTTTCATAATGGGTATACAAGTTTTCTATATTACTAAAATTTAAATAAATTTACCTAAACTCCTAAAAAAATTCAAGCATACGAAAAAAATAATATATGAATTTATATGATTCGATTTAAACTCTTAACACATGATACAATTTACTTAAAACCACTACTTTCTGGCCTCCCAGCTGAATGATATTACGTGGGCACAGATTTCAAATGTCATAACTCTAACTTAGTAGGTTTCTTAGACCGGCTGTGTAGGATACCCTTCTGTTACATAAAGAACTCCTAACATAAGTTAGAACCTGCACAAATTAAAATATTTAGTGAGGACGATTTGAGACAGTGTAGTTAAGTTTATGATAAATAGTTTGGTCTCACTACTGCATGCATAGACTTACATGGAAAAACCTAACCTGAAATGTGATTGTGAAGGAATCTCTCAAAATCTTCACCTTAGAATTCTACAAATACCAAATGACAGCCCAAGCCAATCAAGAACTCAGAAAGATTTCACATGCACCCAAAAAAGAAGAAGAAGAAGAAGAAGAAGAAGTTCTTTTCCAAGTCAGAAGGATTTCATATGCACCTCACTCTTTTCCAACAGAAATCATCATAAATACCAGTATATAATGAAGTTCCTTAAGAGCAGTTAGCATACTGAAACATAGTGTAACCTTTGATATACCATTCTCTCAGAGTTGGAATTACAAAAACCAACCGGGATATCAAATGATCTAGGGACAATCAATTGGCATCTTCAATAGAAGGAAATACTGTACAAGAGTTTGCGCCGGTGTCGTCTCTCGAAAGCAATAACAATCTCATCAATATTATCTTCCCATGATCCTGTCTCTTCAAGCTGTGGATAATAACAACCACAATAAACGATGATATCAGCACAGCAGAAATCAAACCTCAGTCATTCTGCGTGAGTAGAGCAGAATTGCTTTTTTTATCTTTATTTTTTTTAAGGGTCGTGTGGGGGGATATGAAATGATGGTAGAAGCATGAGATAATGCAGTAGACACCTCTTGGCACAAATCTAGTGTAAGACGAGCTCCCGTGGCTGCTTCCTCATGGTTATCCTTCACCTCCAGGTTGACAATCAGAACAGGCTTCATAAATACATGATCTCGGTTATGGAGATCTGTAAAATTAATGCGAGCAGCTTAGAATATTGTTGGGTTCAAAGCTTGTAGTTAGTTCGCTGGCTATAGAATCACCAATGACAAGTAGATTTATGAAGGACACAAATGAAGTAAATTATTTAGCAGGAGATCAAAGTTACAATAGTTGAGGAACAAAAAGGCTTGGTGTTCTCTTTGGCAGATCATCCAATTGCAGGAATCCCAAATCACACGCTTTGGCAAATTTTTTGTATTAGCCAAAACCAATCTATTACAGCATGTCTGGAGCTACTGAAAGATCAAATGGGTTTAAAGCCAAAACTAAAAAGATATGCTACACTCGTTTCAACCATAAAAGGGACCTTTCTATGATCAACTTAACAAGAATAAATTCTGTAATTTATTTTTAAAAGGTTCAGTGCCCACGAAGCTCCCTTGTCGTCAGGTTTGGGTAAGTTTAGAAGTATGCAGCTTTAACCCTGCATTGCAGAGATTTTTTCTTGGGTTGAACTAGTGACCTCCAAATCCTAATGAAACAACTTTATCATTGCACTAAAACTCACTTTATGAGTTCAAACCAAAATCTAAAATGATAAGAACACTCAATTCAATCATTCAACTGACGTCTCGGTGAGCTACTGAAATCAAAATCTAAAATGATAGATTACACTCATTTCAACCATAAAATGGACCAACTTTAAAAAAGTGTAAATTCTGTAATTTATTTTTTAGCGGTCCAGTGTATAAAGCTCCTATATCATTAGGTCTAGTTAAGTTCAGAAGTATGTAGCTTTATCCCTGCATTGCAGAGGTTTTCTTCAGGGTTGAACTAGTGACCTCCAAATCCCCATGAAACAACTTTATCCTTGCGCCAATGCTAACCTTATGAGTTCAAAGCAAAATCTAAAATGATAAGATACACTCAATTCAACCATAAAATGGACGTCTCAGTGAGCCACTTGAAAGGAAATTCCGTAATTCATTTCTGATAAGAAGCAAATAGATAACCACACATGCTGCTATTACCAACCAAGACTAAGCAATAGCAAGCTTCAACAGGACACAACTACAAAGACTCATAAGACAGGAGGTGAACTGCAGGAAGAGGGCATGAGAGATCGAAGACTAATCATATCAATTAAGCTAGTTCACTCTTAATTTTCAGAATTGCCATTCCAGACCATCATCATTACGTTTTTAAAGCTGCTGCAACCACACAAATTTGTCTCCACACAACTTTCCTATGCCTGACTTTTCCAAGACCACTCTTTATAGTAGGCTTATAGAATGCAAATGTTGTGAATTTCATATTCTTGGTCAGCTTATACATAATGGGGATATCAAACAGCTTATATATAATAGGGATATCAAAGGTAGCACGGTAGTTTACTATTCAGTAACTTAGTCCAATGGCCTGCACTCAATGCTAGGCAATGACTAGTGTTCAATTCTGACCAACTCCCCTTACAATCATACCTATTTTGAAAAATGACAAAAACCAAACTACACAACTTTGAAACAAGATGGGATCCAGGTTTACCTTCAATAACCATATCGAATACCTTTTCTTCAAAGGTGAGTACCACATCAAATGAACCATCTTCAGCATTGTCTTGCCAACGTTGAGGTGCAAGTTTGACAGTTGAATTCCGCTTCAGCATTGGCAATATTCCATTACGCTTATATATATGCATTTATTAAGGCCACACATTGATCAAAATTAAATGTGGCAGGCAATTGAAAGCAAGCAATTAAATAGTTAGTTTCTCAATCTTAAATTGTTGAGAAGAAAGATACATCATAGAAATTAGTGACCTCACAAGATGTCTGAGGAACTATTAGTAATTTCTTTCAGTTCAAGCATGACTATCTTAGAACTTATGTCAACTTGACTTTCAAATTAGTTTCTCTATTCCTGGAACTTTAGGGCCTGAAAGGGATTCTATCAAGAAACCTTCTGAATTCCCAAGAAGCTTACAAAAAAAAAAAAAAGGGAGATTTAAATTGAATCTCTAACTGGGAGTTTTATGAAGAGCTTATTCAAAAATCTAAAACCAAAAAGTTGTGTCCCTACTTTTGATAGAGTTCTACTCTATCAAAAGTTGTGTCTCTACTTCTGATAGAGTTCTACTCACCATTACTGAGACAAACAAGCCCGTAGTATAATCAATATAAGAAGCTAATGAAAAGCAAGAATATTAAACCATTGTTATTTTATTATGTCACTAAGTGCAACATTTGGTCATCTAAAAAATTATCATCACAGGAAGTAGAGTATTTCAGTTGTTACGGAAAAATTGGATAGTTAAAAAATCTCATGCTGATATGATTAAAGTGGTTTCTTCTTTGTCCATTTAGTCGAGCTATTTTTTCAAGACCGAGCATTTGTTTTTAAACGAAGGAAATAGACACTGAAACCTAAATTTCACAGAAAGGAGAGAAAATCCATTCCATTCATTTCCAATTGATAGCCCATTTCGTGCTGTCAAAATGCAGCACGTGGAGCAATATAAATAATCATATAAAACAGCTTCAGCAAAATCAACCACATTATCCTAGCCGGCACCTTTGTCTTTCGATTTCTATACATCTAGGCCCAAAGTTGGCCGAGACACAGTATGCCAAAAATTTAGCTAGCCATATATCATGAAAACCTTGATCTTAGCAAAGAAACTTATAGAAACCAACATAAAAAGATCAATGTTGTTTCAAAGTAATGTTGCTTAGCAAATTTTATGGCAAAGAAAAGTAAGCAGAGTGTACAACAAGAAAAAAAGATACAGTTCAGGGTCTTTGCGGCGGAGTTCTTCAAACATTTGCTTATATGGAGTACCAAATTCATATATGTTAGGCTCTCTGATGGAAGGACCAGGAAGCTTGACATGTGCTCCAGTGCCATACGAGGAAACATCAAATCCTTGTTGTTTGAGAAGACTATGAGCTTCCATGCTTCTGTTCTGGTTTGATGAACATACCATTGCATATCGAAGCTTCATTCTTGCTGCTTATATTTTCTCCTTCCTGACTTGATTCAGAAATTAGAGAGTACTGGCTTCAATAGTAGGCGCTATGATAGAGAGGGCCAAATTTGTAATGGAATGGTTTCTTATTGAAACCCGAGCCCTCACCAGAAGCACTTTTCACTATGCTCTGCCTGGGTGTAATGAACAAGAAATGAAGGTAATCCAACACAATAATTTGACCGATCAATTTAAAACAACAATTTGAAATTAATGCAGCATAGGAAATTTAACTGATAAACTTAAAACAACTATTTTTGTTCTGCATTAAAAAAATAAACCATGTACAGCTTTTAGACTATTTGACTGAGGATGACATCTGTCGTCTTTACAGTTGTATCACCAATGCAGCTGCTGATAGCCTAAGGCTCTAAATCAAAGAACTTGGAAGGCATTTAAACAATTTGGTTTAGAGGAATCATTGGTGTTTTTTTGGTATTTATTAGGTATTCTAGTGATAAATTTAATTAGAGGTTCCCAACAAATGTTAAGTAATATTCAAATTTTCACATTTTTTTCCCTTTCGGATGGCACAATACCCCATAGGATAACCAAGAAAAGGATCAATATGCCCACATGAATCGGACACAGATCACTACTCCCCAAATGGGAGTAATAAAAATCCAAGGGGAGAGTTCATCCCAAAAGACCGGCCTGGTGGGAAGGAGAGTCCCTTGACTTATAAGTTGGAGGTTCTACCTCAAACTCCCCGATGTGGGACTCGTAATACTCCCTCCTCCTTTAGTTGGAATTGCTGATCTCGACGGCTTTCACTCTACGATGCTTCACTCCGTCCCGGTGCACCGGCAGTAGGTCAGCCCTTCCGCAAGTAGCCCTTTTCAGACAACGGCCCTCCTTCTAGCGCCAGTCCTATTACGAGCAAAGCTCAAGAGGAGAGTCCATTCCAAAAGACCGGCCTGGTAGGAAGGAGAGCCCTTGGCTTATAAGCTGGATGTTCTGCCTCAAGTTTCCCGATGTGGGACTCGTAACACTAACATCCAACCAAAACCTAGATGGAAAAATTCAAGCAGTATTACAACTCTGTATACACAGCAGGATAACTATACAGTTTTTTTATGCTTGAAGTTTAATAGTCTACCAGTAGGATTCTAGAAGTAGAACTCATATGTATAAATTAAAGGGATGAGTTATATAAAACTTCTTGATAAATTAATGCTGTCCTCCTCAATCCCTATTTCTTTCAACTCTTCCTTAATTTACTTCCAATCCTCTTCTACAAATCCTGCATACTCAGCTGTAGTTCTTCCATTTTCTCAATCTGTATTCCTCTCGTTTCATTCCCTTCATCTATTTCCCTGTTTAAAATTGGCCTACATCCATTAGATACACCTTCTCAGCTTCCAATCATCTAAACCCATTTCTACTGTCAATCACCATCAACCACCACCATGTCCCTCGAGATCCTGCCAGAACCACATTCCAGTAATCAGACAACTTCATCTGCAACAACAATCACTTAACTTCCAAGATATTCAGCGACCACGCAATCCATCACCTCTGTCAGTCATTGGAAATTTTATTTGGGATAATTACAAAGAAAATCCGAACCATCACTTTCACTTTTGGCACAGCGTTTAAATTTTACCAATTATAAACTGAATTTTTTACATTTTAAAATTACAGTACAATGTTTCAAGATTATCAATTATATACCCAACTTTTTAACTTTTATCACTATACAAAACATTTTTATTTTGTCAATTAAGTACAAAAAAGTTTGAAAATTTTGACAAAAATTTGGAAAAATGGAAACTTTGAAAAACTTTGTATATGAATGAGAGGTAGAATTTACGATCAAAATTTTATGAAGCCTCTCATACCTGCAGAATGGCACGAGGCCAATGAAAAGACTTAGACTTGGATATTCTTCTTTGCCCAATAAGTCCTGCTAAGGAATTTGTTTAGGCACCCAAGGTTTATGGGACATAATATTTTACATATCTCCTAGTTCCTTCCTTCAAACAAGAACAAAAATGATAGACTTTACACGAGGATTTTATTTTATCAATTAAGTAGAAAAAGTGTGAAAATTTTGACAAAGATTTGGAAAATGAAAACTTTGAATAACTTCTTGTGTGAATGAGAGACAGCATTTACAGTCAACATTTTATGAAGCCTTTCATACCTGTGGAATGGTATGGGGATAATGAAAGACTTAGACTTGATATTCTTCTTTGCCCAGTTAGTCCTGCTAAGGAATTCATTTGGGCACCCAAAGTTTATGGGACATAATACTATTACATATCTCCTAATTCCTTCAAACAAAAACAAAAAAGGTAGACCTTTTTTTTGTTTTTTGATTTTTATCAATTAAGTAAAAAAAAGTTCAAAAATTTTGACAAAGATTTGGAAAATGAAAACTTTGAATAACTTCTAGTATGAATGAGAGGTATCATTTACGATCAACATTTCATGAAGCCTTTCATACCCGTGGAATGGTACGAGGCTAATGAAAGAGTCAGACTAAGATATTCTTCTTTGCCCAATAAGTCCTGCTAAGGAATTCATTTGGGCACCCAAAGTTTACGGGGCATAACACTTTATCATATCTCCTAGTTCCTTCAAACAAAAACAAAAATGGTAGACTTTACACATCGTCTTGATTTTATCAATGAAGTAGAAAAAAGTTTGAAATTTTTGACAAAGAATTGGAAGATGAAAACTTTGAACAACTTCTTAATTGAATGAGAGGTAGCATTTGCGATCAACATTTTATGAAGCCTTTCATACCAGCAGAATGGTATGAGGCTAATAAAAGACTTAGACTTGGATATTGTTATTTGCCTAATATGTCCTGCTAAGGAATTCAGTAAGCCCATTTAGGCACCCAAAGTTTATGGGACAAGATCCTTTTATATGTCTTCTAGTTCATTCCTTCAAACAAAAAACCAAAATTGGTAGACTTTTCCCAAGGGGAATTGAAGGACAATGCAAGAGGGCAATCTAAAGCGTTCTCTCTGTACAGTACCTTTCTTTTTTGTAATGTTCGTATCTGTTATAAACTGTTATTCTTCTATTAAAGGAAGAGTAAGCCATCATTTTTGCAAGTTGAATAGATTTGTTTGGTATTAGAGCCTTCTCAATCATGTACACTCTTTGACATATTTCTTGCTGAAAGTATTTCTGATCCTATCAATAACTAGTGGGACAAAATAAACTTGAATTACATCTTGGATATGATCAACTCAAATAGTTGCTCATCATAATCGTTTTTGGGTCAACCTATTGATTCCAAGCTTAAGGAACCCACTCAATTTCGGTCAACTCAAAAGGCTTCTTCTGGATAGTCCATATCATATGGACAACTATTCATATAAGCTGATCTTTTCAATACCGGAAGAATTCGAACAACTTCTTTGAATAAAGGAAAATAATATCTCTTTTTTTTTCCCCAAAATTTTCTAACTTTTTCTCAGTTAAATAAAATTGAAATATTAAACCCAAAATGGGAAAAAATAAAAATAAAACTATTTGGACTAAACTGATTGAATAAAAATATTGTGCTATAAATGAAAAGTATCAAAGATTGATTGTTATTGACAAAGTTGAAACTCCACTGATCATTCTAATCTCATATATCCTGCTACGAATTTTAATTTCTTGAAAAAGATAGAAGTAAAAAAAAACAGTTGCAAGGTTGTATTATTTTGTATAATTAGCTCTTTTTAATTTCACAAAGCAAAAACACAGAAGTCCATGGCAAACACTTAAACCCCTTGTCCTAAAGCTATCCACCGTAAGGAGTCCAATAGCCCTAAGGCCGCCATTAACAGCCAAGAGAGAGTGTGTTAATCAAAAGTGAGGGAGAGATTAATCGTGAGGCTGAGTGAGAGTAAGCCAAGAAAGTTCGAGGGTGTTACAGAAATCAACACGACCAAAGAAAATTTACGAAGAAAACGAAACCTAGGATTCCACAACGCAAGACGCGGTTCACCGCCTTCGTTCTCCGACTCGGAGCTGCCCTCTCGTCCCTAAATCCAGGCTCCGACGAAACTTTGTGCTTGCGGCCGTGCCCTGCTAGGAGGATGGTTCACCATTTTTATTGACCGACTCGGGTGTAGAAATCAACAATTTGTAGTGTTGATATCATATTGTAAATTAGTAATCAAATAAAAAATTTAAAAAAAAATAAATTTGGAAAAAAGTGAAAATATAAAATCTATTAATTATTTCCCTCAAATAACAATTTTGATGAGAATCTTAGCATCACATCCCTTTTTTTTAATTTTTTTTCTGGGCAAAAAATAAGGTTTTGATATTCCAAAATGCTGAGTTGACAATAACGAATGAGATATGTGAAGGAAAATACCCCAAACATTAGTCTAAATGAAATCAAAGAAAAATTAGGTTGCTTAATCGGTCCAATTCATCTAACGTGATACTTTAAAGGTTTGTCAATACACGTGAGCATACACCGTAAAAAAAATTAGGTCCAATTAACTTTTTAGACTAAAAATGGCCAATTGTGAAAATGATTGGTCCGGACTGGTGTTATATTTTTATAAATATCATGTAAAATAAT
>JAODPA010151390.1:0-14942 GCA_025585075.1 Nepenthes mirabilis
AATTTACCAAAAAGTGGCTTGAATTCACCTAAAACCAACTTAGATTCTCTTTCTCCTTTCTTCCATCTCTTTTTTTTTTTTTCTCTATTTTCCTATTCTCTTTTTTTCTATTCTTTTAAAAATTCGTAAGAAATAAGTTAAAATCAATTATATAACCTATTTATAACAGACTGATATACATACACGAGTCAAACACAGATCAGGTATAAAGACTTCTTTAAAATTGTGCATAAGCTCCAAATAGATGAGCATATAACACTAATATTTTGAACTAAATACGTACAAGTGCCTCTTATACACAACTCAAGCACGACGATTCTATTTATAACACGCTTATGCGTGGATTAAACACATGTGAGGTGCAACTTGAGTCTAAACTATTTCAACCCAATACTAGATTTTTTTAACCCAAACTCATAACTAAACTCAGTAAATCATCAATTTACTTAAATTTAGTATCTTTAAAATAAATCATGAGGTTTGGATCTTATATTTCTCTCATCCTTATAAAATTTAATTCTTAAAATTTATATACCTCAATGAAGAAATAAATGAGATACTTCTCCCAAATTTTATCTTCTCATTCTCCTATTGTTTCTTCATATAAATGGTTTCTCTATAATACATTGACCAACTGAGTAACTTTAGTGTAGAGTACTTAATCTCATCTTCTTAAAATTTATACCCATTTGTTAATATATTTCAAATTATTATTTGTTCTCAATGGTTCATACTTAATAATATATGAAGGGTCATAGACATATTTGTAAAATATTGAGACATGAAAAACATTACAAGCACCTCCTAAAGCTTGGAGACAAAGCTAATTTGTAAACCACTTCGTTGCTCCTCTTCAAAATCTCAAATAGTTAAATAAATGTCGACTTTAACTTTCTCTCAATCCAAATTTGGATACTCCCTGTGATGAAGATATCTTTTAAAAAGTATGACCTCCTACTTCAAAATTCAACTTGATCCTCCTATAGTTCGCATAACTCTTTTGTCAGTTTTTAGCAACTTAAAGTCGCTCTTGAATCAAATGAATTTTATCTGATATCTCCTATATTACCTCTAGTCCCAAAATTTTTCAATCTATAATTTCCTCTTAATGAATTGAGAAATGCCATCTTCTTCCATATAGTACTTCAAAAGATGTAATATCAACACGTGCCTGATAACTGTTGTCGTAGGCAAATTCTAGTAGTAATAAATAATTATCCCAATTTTTTTTATCTTAAACTTGATGCTTTTAACATGTACTTTGAAATCTGAATTATTCACTCTAACTATTCATCCATTTGTGAATGTTATGTCATGTTGAGCTTTAAATTAGTGCACAACTTTTAATGTAAACTCTCCTAACATTTAATGTCGAGTCAAAATTCATACTTTTTTAACATGGCAGATAATCTTTTTTCTATAAGTGTTTATAAAGTGATCTTCAAATAAATCTTATGTTCTTCATTGCTCATCAAATATATTAATATATCGTCAATGAAGACCTACATAGATTTATTTAGATAGGGCTAAAACACCCTATTTATTAAATTTATAAATACGATAGGGGTACTAGTTAGTCCAAAAGACATAACTAAAAATTCATAATAATCATACTTTGTTCAAAAGAGTGTTTTTACTATATTTTTTTGATGCGTCATGAATCCAAATTTTGAACAGATTTAGATTGAGTTGATCGTCTGAATCCGACTCCATCCACTGAGTCTGGATTCTGCACACCACTACAACAAATGAGATGTCAGGGGACGGTGAAAAGTTATTCCACCGAAAATATTCTAACGCTCAAATCAGTAAATAGCCTTCGAATCAAGAAGGTAAAAGAAATGAATGAAACGAGAATACTAGGAATGTGTTTGGGATGGTGGGTTGCTCTTGTTGAGAGAGGCTTTCCTGGGCTCGGGAGGAGCACTTACTTTTAACACCGTATTCATTGAGAATGTGGTGACGAAGAGTGAATTGTTCATTGAAAGTATGAGAGCTTTGCAGTAGAGAGAGAGAGAGAGAGCTTGATGATGAAGGCAGTTGTGTGCGTGTATCAAAAGCATTTTTGTCTGAGATTGAATGCCTGCTTTAGAGTGCAAATTCCATGGGTTTTTATAGCTGTGCTGCTGGGCTGCCTTCCTTGGACAGGAAGGCCTGATTCCCGCGCTCTGTTAGGGTGGCTTCCTTTCTTGGCATGGGAGCTTTAATAACGGTAACGGCTCCTTAGCAGATTGCTTTCCTTCTATATTTTGTAACCATTAGAATTTATTGCAGATAGGAAGAGAATATGGCGCTTTCCTCATGGGAAGTGCGTTGAATCTATTGGTGACCATTACAATGGAGATTGTCTTCTAAAAGAGTGCAAAATTATGGGAGAAAACTGTTGCTGGTCGAAGATGAAAGTGTGGGCTAGACTGTGCCTGGCTCACGTGAGGCTGGCTCTTAGGTTGGCCTACTATGACATTTTCGGTCAATAGAAATATTGACTGCCTTCACGAGCTAGTTTTTTTATCCGGTTATCAAGTTTTGCCGATCTACTTGGCCTTTCGTCCGGTCAACGGTTGGTATTGACCGTTCGGACACATATAGGCCTTTGTGAATCTGGGTTGCTCCTTCTTAGACCAGTCCACTATGGGCGTACCCATCACTAGCCCTCCATGCTGATAGTTTGGACTCTGACCTTCAACATGCTCATGATGGGATGTGCTTGACTGGAAAACTTTGATGAAGAAGCTGGCCGCTACTCCAGGTCTGTTGGCCACACAACTTGCTGTCCGTCAAGATTTGCTGAATTGGTGGAGGAAGTGTTGACCGAAATCATTGACCATCTAGGTCAAAGTCCGAAGAACTTCTGAAAGAAAAGTTGACTGGTCTCGTTGACCGCCCAAGCTAGAAATTCGGAGGAGTTTCAAAGGAAGAGTTGACCAGATTCATTAACCGTCTAGATCAAAGTCTGAAGAACTTGTGGGAGCTGGAATGATGTGCCATCAACAGCACGCCTGTTAGTCGAAAGGTGGCCACGTATCTGTACGTGATAAATTCACGATCCCGATAATGAATACACCAGAGGTTCTGATTCGAATATGCCCATTCAAGAGACGACACATGTCAGCAATGATTGGCACACGTTTTCAGGACGGTTAACTTCTCTGGCATTCACACTGTCATTTAACCTGTCCGTTCGTTTCACTTTTAAATTTTCCACACTTCTCTTCATCTTCCCTGAAAAAATTCTAAGTGTCCTACAACTTTTCTTTACTTCCATATCCATAGCTTCCGTTACACAGATAGCTTCGATCCTCACAGAGACTAACGTGAAAGAGTTATACGTGGAGTACAACATCCCCAAGGTGACCGCCTTTCGAGTTCCTGGCAAGGAGGACAGGGCATGCTCACCGCCTGAAGGCTGCGTCACCATTTATGAGGCCCCTTGAGGAGTGGGCTGCACCTCCCCGCCCCCAATAAGTTACTGGAGATTCTGACCGCCATCAGAGACCCTGTCGTACAGTTCCATGCTAACGCTATGTGGTGCCTATGCACGTTCTGTATTTTTCTTCGTCAGCATACGAAGCGGCTGACACTGGAGATGGTGAGGGTCCTATTCAAGTTCAACCAAGGAGTGGAGTGGATTTCCCTAGCCCCACGTGACGGTCTTTAGATTAGCACCATCATATATGACTCCCTAAAGAGCTGAAAGAATCGGTTCTTTTTTGTTCATGTGGACGAGTCCTAGCTATTGTCTAGGAAATGGGGCAAGGTGCTTGACATTTATACTGGGACTCCTGCTGACGAGGTGGTGAAGTTCCTGGAGCCGCTGTTTGATTTGGTAGAGGGCCACCTTGATGACTTCCGAAGGGATCACCTAGCCTCTCGTGCTAAGGCCAGGAAGGAAAAATGGGGTCCGCCCTCATTGGAGTAGAGGATGGGGACTCCTTCATGAAAGAGGAAGGTAGGTGCCATCGTGATCGGCACTACTAGAGCGCCACCCAACGTTGAGTCTCCCACAAGTCTAGGACAAAAAAGGGTGGTGATGCATTCTTCTTCCTTCTCTACTGAGCCAGGGATCATTCTGATTGGTCAGCTTGCCAGAGTAGGAGATAGCTCTGGCGTAGGTGGTGAGAAATTTGCTGTTGAGGCTTATTGGGCCAGACTGCGCTCTGCCACTGGTGGTGTCATTCTGACCCTGCCATAGCGAGAGCACCTGGTATCATTGGAGCCTCCTATGCAGCCCTCAGTGGAGCGGGTTGCTAATCTGCTAGAGGAGATACCAGCAGAGGAACCCAAGGAGGCACCTATAGTGCCTCTTGTTGTGCTGATTGCCATATTATTTGAGGAGCCTACTTCTGGGAGCTTCAGGAGGCACAAGGAGTGCCAACCGTCGGAGAACCTCAATTAGCAGTTGGTGTTAGTACTGAGTTTACAGAGGAGACTACCGCCAGAGAGCTTATGGGCACAGAGGACCTTTTGGTGGAGCTACCAAGGGAGTCTGCGGCGGAGGCCACTGTTAGGCCCGTTTATAGGAGGATTCCACTTCTAATCCTCCGCCGCTAGGGCCAAGGTCTCGTGTTAGGCCAGAAAGGCCGATGCGCAGGATTTGGCAGGTAAACTCTTGCAACTTGCTTTTCCCTCAATTTCGCTGTTGCTAACACTTATCGTTTTTGTAGGGAGACAAAGTTTTTGGCACTGTTATTAAGACACTTAACCAATGAGATCTAGTGATCTCTGACTGGGACAAAGAGATCGCCTAGCTCGATGAGAAGTTAGAGTTGCTGAAAGTGGAGCACCAGGAGGATGCAGTCGCCCTAGAGTCTGTGTTGGCTAGCCTGTAAGCAAAGAATGTTAGGCTAAAAGAGGAGAATACTAGCTTGAAAGAAGTTGTGGTGACCGGCCTGGTGGAGGAGAACGATAAGCTGAAAGAGAACATCTGTTTGAAAGAAGAGGTTGATCGGGCTATGCGGTGTATTGATCAGCTCACGGGGCAGATGACCGTATTGGAGAATGAGTTGACTACTCGTATTCTTCCCTACGAGGTCTCCAACATGCTGGTGGCACGGCTGTGGGAGGGTGTCAATCTTAGCTGGCATGTTGCACGACTAATTGATCCTAATTTTTTCGATTAATTTCTCAGCCCAAAGAACCATTCTACCCAGTGTTGTGAAAGCCTCGTGGGGGAGCCCCAGAGCGGTCAAGGGCTGCTAGCACCTCCTCCTCGGAGCTCCGCTCCTCCATAGTTTTTTCTTTTGTACTCCTCACTTTTAGATATAAATATGCTGTATGTAATAAAACAAACGATTGTCTCATTGTTGTTGCATATTCCACCTTCATTGCCATTTTTTGAATTGTCTGCTGTGTTGTCCGGCTAACTTGGCATATTACACACAAGTTGGTCGTTTGCCTCACTTAAGGAGTTATTGGCACTTTTTTAAGGTCCTGAATCCTTGAGAAGACACTAAGGCAGATCTTGACGATGGGCCAAGCCTAATCTATACTTGTGTGTAAGTAGAGGCATGGTTGCGCTACCCAAGTGTTGACCTGGGCGGCCAGCTTTTGGGAGGAGTGCATTGCTCATGTCGACCGTCGTTGACTAATCACACTATCCCATTGTAAAGGAGGTCGTCGCGTGTACTACTTGTGCCCCCTAAGATTTTGACCGCAAACAGGCCACTTGGATGACTAACGTTTAGATACAACCATTTATGGGCCGTCCGAATGAACGGGGTTTAAATATGACCACTTATGGGCTACCCAAATGATCGGGGTTTAAATACGACCGCTGATGGGTTGCTTTGATGATCAAGGTTTAAATATGACAGCTTATGGGCCACTTGAATAACTAGAGTTTAGTAACAAGTGAGTAAAAATTTGCCTGAGTTAGGGGTAGTCTAGGTTGTTTAGCACTGTAGCATACAAAGCAAACATACAAATATGCGCACACACATATAGAACATGATAAATAATACAATATACATGGAAAAATACTTCTTTTGTTGATTGGGAACAACATGTATATACGATTACAAGCATACACATAGATAACCTACCTAGACCCTTACTAGAAGTAGCATTTGAGGTGGGTTGTGTTCCACGTCTGTGGAACCAACTTGCCGTCCTGGGTCCAGAGTTTGTATACTCCATTTCGTAGGACGGCGGAGACTAGGAAAAATCCTTCCTAATTTGGGAAAAGTTTATTTCGATTAGCAATCTTACCCGTAGCCTCGATACTTTGCAAGATTAGGTCTTTGATGTTGAACTGCTGTACTTTTACCTTCTTATTGTAAGAGTGGGCGATTCGTTGTTGGTAGGCCACTATCCACATCCTGGTAACGTTGTAGGCTTCCTTCAGCAAGTCTAGGTGTTCCTAAATTTTCTAGAAGTTACCTTGTGGGTCGAAAGATTTGACCCTAAGACTTGAAAGCCCGATCTCAACCGAGATTACTACTTTAGTCTCATAGCAGAGACTGAAGGGTGTCTCACGGGTTGGCTCCTTTAGAATAGTTCGGTAAGACCAGATGATAGAGGGTAACTCATTCGCCCAGAAGCCCCCTGCGTCCTCCAACTTGGTATTAAGGCTATGAAGTAGCATGTGATTTGTAACCTCCACCTGTTCGTTCGCCTGTGGGTACACCACCGAAGTGTGGAACAACGTGATGCCTAGGTGGGTGTAACACTTGGTGAAGCGTTTTTTCTGAGAATTTGGTTTTGTTGTCAGTCGTGATGACCTCAGAAATGTCGAATCTACTGACTATCTTCTGGCAAACAAATTCAAGAGCATTGTGCTCCGTGATCTTGGCTAGTGGGACGACTTCTACCCACTTGGTGAAATAGTCAATACCCGCGATAATAAACTTCTTTTGCCCCGTTGTGATGGGAAATGGGCTGAGAATGTCAAGTCCCTATTGTGCGAAGGGCCAAGGAGCCTAGAGGGATTCCAACTCAGTGGGTAGTTAGTGGTGAAGATTGCCTTGAAGTTGACAGTTCTCACAGCTCCTTACGAACTCGAGCTCATCCCTCTTTATTATCGGCCGGTAGTAGCCTTGACGCATAATCTTAAATGCCAAGTTCTTGCTGCTGATATGGGATCTGCAAATCCCAATGTGGACTTCGCTTAAGGCATAGTCGGCCTCCTTAGGAGCAAGGCATCGTAGGTATGGAGTCGAATAACTACGGTGATACAGCAGTTCATCGACCACGGTGTACTAGCCGGCCATCTTCTTGATCCGCTTGGCTTTATCCACGTCTTCTGAGAGTGTTCTGTCTACCAGTTATCTTTGATATGGTGTCATCCAATTTTTTGCTTCGAAGATCTACATTGCTTCCTGTTCCTCTATGTTGGGAGTACTCAAAATCTCCCACATATCTCTTGAGTATTGCTCCGAGTCCTCGGCTGCCGCTGCTCTGGCAAGTTAGTCGGCCTTCCAGTTCTCAGTTCTGGGAACGTGGACTATGGTTAGCCTGTAAAATCTCCAAGCGACTTCCTTCACCTTGGCAAGTATTTTGCCAGGTGCGGGTTGCTCACCTCGAAGCTCCCGTTAACCTAATTGCCGACCAGCTCAGAGTCACTGTAAACAGTTAGTCGCTTAACTGAGCACTCTTTGGCCAGTCTTAACCCAACTAATAGGGCTTCATACTTGGCAACATTGCTGGTGGCTGGAAGTCGAGTCTGAGTGAGTACTTCACCTCAAACCCATCTGGGGTCCTTAAGACACTTCGGTGCTACTGCTTGAGTCTGTAGATGATCTATTCACGTTGAGGACCCATTCCAGCTCTTCCTCACACCTTCCTACATCCTTAGTGGGCTGTTCTTTGAGAATTAGTATCGTGGTCTCGACTATGAAGTTAGCTAGAGCCTGCCCCTTAATGGCTGGTCTGAGCAAAAATTCGATGTTGAACTCTCCTAATTCGATAGCTCACTTTATCAACTGTCCAGAAACATTGGGTTTCTGGAGAATACTCTTCAGAAGCTGATCGGTGAGGGAAATCACATGATGAGCATGGAAGTAATGTCTCAGCTTCTGGAAGGAGAAGACTAGTGCCAAGGCTAACTTTTATGCGCATAAGTAACATGTCTCCAGGTCGATCAATGTCTTACTTACATAATAGACTTGCCACTAAGTGTTAGAGTCTTGGTGTACGAGGACACAATTGAGGGCCACCTCAGACACCACTATTTAGAGGTATAGCTCCTTTCCATCCTTGGGTGGTGTTAACAACATTGGACTAGCTAGGTAATGCTTCAATTCGTCAAAGGTTGCCTGGTACTCTGCTATCCACTGGAATCTGTTCACTTTTATCCCCCTTAGAGCCTTAAAGAAAGGGTGCTACTTATCCCCCGACTTAGCTAAGAAGTAGGATAAGGCCGCTAGTCGTCCGGTTAGCCGTTGGACATCTTTGACACTCTGTGGTGGAGTCATATCCGCGAGGGCCCTGATCTTCTCTAATTTTTCCTTGATCTCTCTTTGAAAGGCAATAAAATCCAAAACCTTTCCTGATGATACTTCGAAGATGCACTTAGCTGGATTCAACTTCATTTGGTGTGCGCAGAGCACCTCGATAGATTCAGTTAGATCGCGAATATGGTCGTGGGTGGTCTTACTCTTGATAAGCATGTCGTTGACGTACACCTATATATTACGGTCGATTTGCTTTTCAAATATCTTATTTATGAGCCGCTAGTAAGTGGCACCAGTGCTCTTTAGATTAAAAGGCATGACCTTATAGCAATAAGTGCCTTGGTCTGTACGAACGAGGTGTACTCTTCGTCCCTCAGGGCTCAGTCTGATCTGGTTGTAACTCAAGTACACATCCATGAAGTTTAATAGCTCATACCTAGATGTGGAGTCCACTAACAGGTCGATCATGGGTAAAGGGAAGCTATCTTTTGGGCAGGATTTGTTAACGTCAGTAAAGTCGATGCAAATTTGCCATTTTTTACTACTTTTTTTTTACTAGGATGATGTTGGAGAGTCAGTCCGGGTATTGGACTTCTCTGATGAAGTTGGCATCTAGTAGCTTATTCACCTCTTCCCTGATAGCTATTAGTTTTTCCATGGAGTGGTTTCTCCACTTCTACATGACAGGCTTGCAGTCAGGATCAATGCCCAACTTATGGACCATTACTTCAGCCGGAATCCCTAGCATATCAGCGGGAGACCATGCTAAGACGTCAGCGTCTTGTCGTAAGAACGTGATTAACTCGCTGCATAGTGTCCCGGTGAGTGAGTTTCCGATCTATACGCACCTTTTTGGGTCCTTTGGGTTCAATGGGATTACATCAGTTACCTCACCAGACTGCGCTTACTACAGAGTTATTTTATCTCGATGGTCGAGTTCTCTTGCCGACTTGGTGCTACCACTCGGGGCGATTTGGGACATGTAATATGTCCGCTCAGTGACTTGGTCACCCAACATTTCACCCACATTGTATGCCATTGGAAATTTCATCTTGAGGTGGGATATCAAAGTGACGGTACCAAACACTGTTAGGCATGGGCGGCCTAGTATAGTGTTGTAGACGGAGAGTAGGTCAACACCAAGAAGGTGAGTGCACGACTCACCGTTCTTGGGTATGTTTATAGGGTGACCTCTAACTGGATTGTCCCTTGGACGGATATTGGTCCGTTGTCAAGACTGTATAGTGGGCCTTCGTCAGGTTTTAACTGACTCTTTTTTTAAATCAAGTTTAAAAAATACGTCAAGATAAAGCAAATCGCATGAACTTCTATCATCAATAAATATTCGTTTCAGCTGATAGTTGATATTACAATCTGAAATAAGTATGGATATAATAAGGGGATCTGTGTGGGGGGAGACTACATGGTCCAAGTTATTATCACCAAAGCTAATGACATTGTCTTCAGTGCGCTGTTTCTTCCTTCCAATCTGCTGTTCCTTATGGTCTGTCGAAGTCTTGGCCAATCGAGTAGTGATCATGTTGACCACTCTTGCTGTGACTCGATTTCGTGAAGGGGAAGGCTCTAGTCATTCGTCGCCTGCAATGCCAGAGCTCTAGCTAGGGTTTTTGACGAACCTGGTGAGGTGGCTCTTCAGATCAGCTCCTCGATCTCCCGTTGAAGAGTTTTACAATCCTCCGTGGAGTGTCCGGGAGATCAATATCACAGTACTTGGTTGGATTTCCTCCCTCCACTTTTTTAAGTGGTTTTGGCCACTTAAGAAACTTCTCCCCATAAATCTGCATGAGGTCGTTCAAATGCGTGTCAGTCAGGGGCGTTAGGTTGATCAGCCTGTAGTCCTTACACTCTGGTGGTCCGGTCCTGTGGTGCTTTATGCTGGAGTGGTCGCTGCCATTGTACTTCCTCTTTTCCTCAGCTTGGAAAGAGCGAGACTGTTCGGTCCGCTCAGGATACTTAACCTCGTTGGCCTCCTCTGTTGCCGTATAGGCCTTGTTAATAGACTTCGCCTCCCGGAAGGTTTGCAGATTCTTATGTGCTAGGTGCCTAAAGAAGTCTCCGTATGTCAACGCGGAGATGAAACTACCAAGCTTCATCTCCGCTGTGAGCCTGGGGATCCATCTGGCTTCTGCCACGAAGTGATCTAGAAATTTTCGCAGATTCTCTCTCTTCTTCTACTTGATGTGGGAAAGGTGCCAAGGTTGCTTCTGTTCTCGACAATTGGAAGCGTATTGCGCTAAGAAGAGATCGGTTAGCTCCCTAAAACTCCCAATTGAACTGAGGGGAGGTGATAGAATCATATACAAGCATCTCCCTTCAACATAAGTGGAAAGTAGAGGCACATCGCTGTGTCCTCCAACCCTTGTAGACTCAATTGGGTACGAAAATGATCGAAATGATCCATAGCATCAGTGCTCCCATCGTATGAGTTAAGGTGTGGCATCGTAAACTTCAACGGCATAGGACGGTTCAAGATTTCCACCGTGAAAGGAGATCAGTCAAGGTCTATCGCATGCTCATCATTTTTGAACACGTGGTTCTAGATCTTCTCCGATCTTGGATTTGCCTGAGCGGCGTTGTCTGATCTTTTGGAGTTAAAATAAGTTCTCAACTCCATTCTTTCTCTATGGTGGTGCATAGCCGGCCGACTGCTACCACCAGTTGATTTGACGACCCAAGAGGCTCCCTCCTGAGCCTGGATCCTGATCTCCACCCGAGAGTATTGGGGGTTCCTTCATTCTAGACTTTCTTCTGGAGTCATGTTACCCGATCGTTCTTCAAGCCTTGGATGATTTTGAGCGTGCGAGGCCTCTGGAGCCTAAGTGCTGGCCGGTCTTCTGGACTTCTTGGCCGACTTCTTCTTCTTCTGGCCTTCTCTCCTAGAGGCTGGAGTAGGGACTGCTATGGGCAGATCCTCCTACTGTGCGTGCTTCTGACAAGAGTAGAGCATCTGGAGTATCTTGTTTGTATTCTACATGTGTTCTACTAGATTTTGAAAGAAGGGTGTGGGCACACCGTTAATCGTCCTGTTAACATGGTAGCAACAACGTGGTTCTAGTCGGGTGAGGACACGTCTCTGACGGGCTTGCTAGCTTGTGCTCTTGTATTCACCATTCTAACTGAGGAAGTTGTCTTAGAGGGTGAAGCTAAGAAAAGTTTTGGAGAAAAGTGGTTGGCTTTTTGTAAGTGTTCTCACAGACGGTGCCAATAATACATCCTGGATCCAAGTTTCGAACAGATTCAGGTCGAGTTGATCGTCTGAGTCTAACTTCGTCCTTTGAGTGTGGATCCTACACACCACTACAACAAATAAGAGGTTAAGTGAAGGCAAAAAGTTATCCCATCGAAAATATTATAACACTCAAGTCAGTAAATAGCCTTCGAATCAAGAAGGTAAAAGAAATAAATAGAACGAGAATACTGGGAATGTGTTTGGGACGGTGGGTTTCTCTTGTTGAGAGATGCTTTCATGGGCTCGTGAGGAGAGTTGGCTCTTAACACCATGTTCACTGGGAACGTGGTGACGAAAAGTGAATTGTTCACTGAAAGCGTGAGAGCTTTGCAATAGAGAAAGAGAGAGCTTGATGATGAAGGCGGCTGTGTGCGTGCATCAAGAACACTTTTGTCTGAGATTGAATGCCTACCTTGGAGTGCGAACTCCATGGACTTTTATAACTGTGCTGCTAGGCGACCTTCCTTGGACAGGAAGGCCTAATTCCAACGCTCAGTTGAGATGGCTTAATTTCTTGGCGTGAGAGCTTTAACGGCCGTAACGGCTCATTGGTAGGTTGTTTTCCTTCTGCGTTTTGTAACCGTTAGGGTTTACTACAAACAGGAAGATAATCAGGTGCTTTCCTCATGGGACCTGCGCTGAATCTGTTGGTGACCGTTACAATAGAGATTACCTTCTGAGAGAGCATGAAATTAGGAGAGAAGACTGTTGCTGGTCAAAGACGGAAGTGTCGGCCACACTAGGCCTGGCCCACGTGAGGCTGGCTTTTAGGCTGGCCTACTGTGGTGTTTCCAATCAATAAAAATATTGACCGTCTTCGCGATCCAGTTTTTCGTCCTATTATTAAGCTTTGCCGGTCTACTTGGTCTTTTGTCCAGTCAACGGCTAGCGTTGACTGTTCGGGCACATAAGGGCCTTTGTGGATCTGGGTCGCTCTTTCTTCTTGGGCTAGCACACTATGGGCATACCAATCACTTCTTTTCTGTTCCCTAGTTAATGGTACTCGGATCAAATGTCAATCTTTAAGAACACTTGGACGCCTTTCAATTGATCAAATAAATTATCTATTTTTAGCAATAGTACTTATTATTGATAGTTATCTAATTTAATTTTGATATTGTATACACAACCTTATAGACTCATCTTTCTTATTAATAAATAAAATCAATGCACCATAAGGTGAGATACTCGATCAGATAAAGTCCTTCTTTGACAACTCTTGCAGTTACTTCTTTATTTCATTCAACTTCAATTTGTGCCATCCTTTATATAGCTTTAGAAATTTATGCAAATCCTAACATCTTAAACTTAATCTCCCTATTCAGTAACAAAGCAGTTAAATATTTAATAAACACATTCTCAAACTATATTACCACTGAAATCTCTTCTGTCGGCACATTATGACTTCCATCGATAATAACATAGGCTAGGTATACTTGGCACATGCCTTTTATTAAATGGGATCTATGAATGGTAGAAACTCTTTATGATGATTCCCTTGAAATTTAAAAGTCTCACAACCTGAAATTGAAAAGTACACTATCTTATGGAGACATTCTACACTGAAATGATAAAATACTGACTAATTCATACTTAAAATTATATCAAAATTGTGTATGTCTAATAAAATTAAATCTACCATCAATTCAAACCCATGCACCAAATTATACACTCAATGTATATAATATCAGTTACCAGAGATGTTCCCATAGGTATAGACACCGCTAACAAATAATTCTAGGCAATAAATTCAAATAGTGTACAAACTTAAAGGATACAAATGAATGTGTAGACCCTGGATCCAATAATATATGTGCTAAAGTCTCAAATTTTAAAAACCTACCTTCCACCATTGTAAGAGACACATCAACATTCTTGATCATTACAACAAAAATGCTCCCCAAAATATTTAGCTTTCTAATTGTTTGCTTCAAAAGTTAGAGATAGTCTTTGATCATATAGTCAGATTAACCGTAATTGAAGTATACTCTTAACTGCTTGTAAGATGGCCGTCTTTCATGGAATTTTCAATAATGTGAATATACCGGCTTCAATTGTTGTTATTTACCCAATGTGTCCTGGAGTTTAACTCCCATTCATGTCCTTTTATCATGAGACTACCTAATCTCAAACTTAAAACTCCTTGGCTCACACTTTCTTTCTTGAAAAATTTATCTCTAGCTCCTACTTATGCAACATGGCCCGATCAAGAATTTCACCATATATTTTTAACCTCAATGTCATTAAGTACTTTTGAATAATATTATTTAATCCTTACAGAAATTTTCTTGCTCAACTTGTCTCGTTTATCACTGTGAAGCATAAAAAGCTAATTTTATAAACTTGTGTTATACTTTGTCACCATCTAATTTTCTTACCATAAACAGGAAAATTCGACCACTTTCCACTCTTACAGGCTCGTTGGAAACATGTTCAATGGGATATCTTCATTTTTCAATCCTAGAATATTCATTTTCTTTGCCCACCGATGGTCATCTTCTCTGTCCAATTTGTATGAAGTGACCTTCACATTGTCTTAGGATAGTTGATCATCTCAAAGGCTTTTTTGATGTAACGGACTTGCTTTTCAACCTTTGTTGGATCTAGATCTCTCAAAAAATCCGACATTGGTTTGTTGGAGAATCAATCATAGGCTGTTAATGTAGCTCCCGAATAAACTATAGCTAGATCCGAATTTGGTTATCTTTGAACAATTTGGTTAATCACCTCCACATCCTTGCCATGATAGTATGATACTCATTTTCGCGATTAGAATTTGAACAACCTTGTTCATCCCATATTTTAATACCTATTAAGGCACAATCAACTATTTCAATTCATCAAACCAAAGAGGATTCTTTCATTATAACTTTCTCTAATACCACATTAATTGTCACCCCCTCGACAACACTTTGAAATTAAATACATTAAAATCAAACTCTAATTTAATAACTATAAATAAATATATAAATACTAGCTTAATCCAATCAAAACATTAGGGCACAATTCTATGACAAATACCATTAAATGGTCCATTTATTAAGGAATATCAAAGTATATGATCAAAATCCCACATCCCAAAATGAATTTGATGACTCGTATTCTGATCAACTTAGTCCATAAGTAATGAAAAGGATCTCAAACTTGAAATCAAAGCAACCAACAAAAAGATATCTAACATTATACTAAATTATAACAATTGTTGGCACATGACCATAATATAAAAAATCCAAAAACTAAATTAATAAACTCTTAATTGAATTATCAAAATACAACTAAAATATTATAAAAGCTATAAAGCC
>JAODPA010151401.1:0-14943 GCA_025585075.1 Nepenthes mirabilis
GGTTAAAATTATAAAATAAACTTAACATATTTTATTATATTATCATAATCCTAATTGTTAAAATTAGCAAGACAAAAATTCTCACTACTACCTTAAACATTAACCCCCTGGCTAGGTCCCAGATATGTAGGAGGTGCTTGCAGCATGTTATATTACAAGGTCTACTCATATATTGCAGTGGCAACAGATAATGCCGCCAGCGAATAGTACCAGCACCGCCACCGGAATTAGTAATCCAGAAAACACAGCCCTAAGCCAAGCATTATTACCATAGCAAGGTACCAGACACGAAGGTGGTGTTTCCAGCATGCTGGCTTACCAGGTGTACTCACACATTGCAGCTGCATCAGTAACAGAGAGAACACTGCCCCCTAAACCAAGCATTGCCTAGCAAGGTACCAGATACGTTGGAGCATGTTATATTACAGATTACATCAGCAACCGCTAATGCCACCAGGCACTAGTATCAACACCGCCACCAGCATCCGTAACCCAGAAAAAATTGTCGTAAACTAAGTGTTTCCTATCAAAGGATTCGTTTGTCCTCGCAAAATTCATTTCACTTATGGGGTTCGTCCTCGTGACAAGTTCCTCCATTTGTCCTTGAGGTCTGTTGGTGTTCGACCTTTCTGAAATGCCAAACTCCCAAACTCGAGAATGCTTTTCCATGGGATGACTTTACCTTCACCGTCAGCAAATCTCCTCACTCCCTCCTAGAGCAGAGGAAAGACGTCGTTTACTAAAAGGATAATGCAAGTAATGAGCAATGGAATGGTAAAGATTGATTCAAACCCAATATTTTAGGTTCTAATTGCTTTTTTTATCATAGATTCTGATTAAAAAAGCCTTAGCGCAACGATAAAATTGTCGCCGTATGATTTGGTGACCACATGTTCAAGTCATGAACAAGGCCTACTGTATAATGCATAATAATACCGCATACAATAGGTGATTTATACACCAAACTGCCTTTTAATAGCATACAATCTAACGCATCAAAGGACGAATGTAATTCATATAAAGAATGTGCATGCACATGAAACTAAGAATGTGCGCAGGTAACACATACCTTCAACATCTCCTCCTCCAAGGTCGTCCAAGCAACTTTCTTGCGCCTCAGTTGTGGAGCTGCTGGGTATGCGCTGTTAGAGTGTTATTAAAAAAACTTAATTTAGAAATCGAACAAATAATATTTATGCTTATCTTAGGATATGAGTTTTAAATTGCACTCTAGAACGCTATTATTCATCCTTACAGGAATGACAAACCATAGGCCAAATTAGATTAAACTTGATTCGAGGAGATTTATTATATGAGACTCAAGGATTCAGATCAGTGAGATCAAGTACTTCAAACAACCTTTTAATGCACCAGCATATAAACAGGAATTTAAGAAGCTCGAATTTGTGAAATAAAACAGCGAAGAAAAGGAAAATCTACTGGATAGTAGATACATGGCTTGGTTATCTTCAGAATGGCATGAAGGACTACAGGTATCACACGCAGCCATATAGACATCGACCACACCGAATGATACACGGTAGTACTACACGTATCAGCTGTAATAATTTTACAAAATTAGAACGTTAGAGCAAATATCAGTTGATACACATCAATATATCAGCCGATATTCACGGTGACATATCAGGTGTATGGGAAAATACTGCAATATCGCCAAGATGGCAACATATCACAATTTCATTGTAGAATTGGGGGGAATTAAGACATATATCAACAAATATATGAGCTAATATTTCAGCATTAAGATATATATCAACCAAGTTATTAGCTAATATTTCATTCCATAATCAACACGCGTGGGAGAAACCAAATGACTAAGTCACTAGAAATCCCAGCTAAGGAACTTACTACGAAATTTCTCGATTATGACATTTGAAAGGGTAACTGGAAGTGATAGCATATTCATTTTCATCTTCTGCAATTCGATCTGGATTTTCATCTTTGGATTGATTAGGAATCCGCAGCTGTGAACCACCTTGGTTGGTTCCAGGTCCACAATCTGCCTCAACTAAAACAATAGCTCGTTCATCTCCATGAGATGATTTAACATCATCGTGACAACAATCAACATCTGTTCCAATCGACTTTCTGTTTGCTCCTCGAGCAAACCATCGCTGATCTATGGCCGTTTTTACTCTCTCTTTTCTTTGTTCATGTGAATGCCGTGGGGCATGGTGATTCCGCTTATTCTCGGACAATCTCTTCGAACGGTCATTCATCTGACTGCCAGTCTTTCCACCAATGAACAGAGACAGTTCTTTCCTAGCCAAGGAGGCCTTTTTCTTAGCAACAACATACTCAGATATTGCATGAGAATATGTACAAAAAGGGCAGTAAAAGTTGCCTCTGTTGTCATAGGTAGCTGAGAAGCCCAAGCAGCTCGAATGGATCACTAATGGACATCCACTGCCACTGCAATTTAACACTTCACCGCTTTCGCTACATTTCATACAATAATTCTTCTCTGTCCAATCAGTCGTTGCCGATGATTCTCGAGTCAACGAGTGATGTGAACACAAGAATTCCTGCTTTTTCATAGCAACATCGGTCTTCTCGTCATGGCATTTGTCACTATCATATGCAGTTTCAGCTTCGTTTCGATTTTTCATAGTGCAATTCGCTTCATCTTCAGGTTCTTGTCCACGAGGTTTCCCATTAATGGTATCATTTGCTTTGTCAGAAGGAAAATCACCCAAGCCTCTCAACCTGAAACAGCCCTCAGTATCACCTTTTGCTTCATCAACACAAGCATTTTGGCCACATTCGGCTCTATTGGCTTTACAAGGAACATTGGATCGTCGACATGAAAATTCACCATTATCGTGGTTTCCATCAAGTGAAAGTTCGCTGTTTTTCATGCACTGTGAGGGAATGTGATTGGCTAAGTCATGCACATCACAAGCAGCATCAAGTTTAAGCTTCTTTCCATGCAGGCCACCGTTATCCATATTGCTTGGGGAGCCTTGAGCATGATTTCCAGTAATCTCAACTGTCTTTGGTGAATTTTCCTGCAACATTTTGCATTTTATTTTTGGAGAATTTATGCTTCCTCTTGCAGGTGTGGCTTTACCATCAATAGTAATCTCATCAAGACCACTAATTTCCTTCAAGGCTGCAGCAAGAGGGTCGGTACCTTGTTGAATTGCATCTTTCAACTGTTCATAGAGAGGCAGCGCAAATAACAAAGAAAGAAAAATAATGGGATTTCAACAATTTTCTTTCACAGAAGATTAAACATAAGAAAATGAATAAAAACGTCCTTTACGGCTTTACCTGTTCTAAAGAACATCTAGGCAAGCAAGCTTTTTTACGCTCGATAAAGGAAAGAACGTCCCTGTTTGAAAGATCTGGGCCAGCGTTTCTCAGATTTGATGCTGAGGTCTAATAGATGAAAAATGTTTAGCAATTTCTCAGGAATCTGACCGCAAAAGAAGAAGAAGAAGAAGTTGTTTGGTCATCGCTGGAAGTTGGCCATTCTTTTAGAGAATATTTGGTTCTAAAAGAAATTATAGGAAAGAAAAAATGTAAAAGAGAATATTTTTTTATGTTTGGTTTACAAGAAAAAGTGTAATGGAATATGTAAGAAATCATGACATTAGAGGTCTGTAATAATTTCTCTTTGTTTTTCCTTGATAACCAAACAAATAAAATACTTTTATNAATGGAATATGTAAGAAATCATGACATTAGAGGTCTGTAATAATTTCTCTTTGTTTTTCCTTGATAACCAAACAAATAAAATACTTTTATAATAAATTATTTTATTATTGATGCCATTTTCCATCTATATCTAAACAAAAAAAAAGAAAGAAAGTATTTTTCTATTTTCTTAAATTTTTATTTTCTCTTAGTGGTTTCTTTCCTTAAAATTTTCCAAAAATTAAACAAGCCCTTAACCTTTACTGCATTCTTCTAACAATTTTCCAGGTATAAATTCTTCCAAAAAACTTAAAAAGAAAATATCGACAACAATGTTCAATCGTATTACCTCCTGTAAAATACTTTCAAGAAAAGTTTCGGCACTTTCTGATGAATCTAACTGAATTTTGGACCAAAGGGAAGGGTGACAGTCGTTTTTCAATCCATTGACAGAATCAAACAAACTTTCCAAACATCTCCACGCAACCATTTCCCTCACTTCTTTCCCCAAATCACCAGAAACCCTCGGCATCCCTGTAATCAAATCTGAAAGAAAGCAAAATTGAACATGTCTCTAAATGAAGGTAAAAGCTCAAAGCTATTTGACCTAGAAACTCAAGTTTCTACTCACCATATAAAATGGTTGCATCCACTTGATGACATCTTGATAGGGCTTCAATAACCCAAACCCATGGAAGTCTCGAAGCAGAAGCCTCAGTGGCCATGAAGATATAACCTTGTGAAGCACCCAAAAACTCAGCTTTCTCAATCTCAATGCAGCTTCTGTTTCTTCACTAGGTTATATATATATATTCAGTTATGGACTTAAGGGTAAATATATTCAATCATAGCAACAGCACTATGTAAAGTAAAACCACGACAACAGAGTACAAGGAAACAGCACCATAATTATCCTTTAGTTCCATTGATAGAAAGCCGATATGTCTCAGTATACCCTAATAGCAATATTTCTTAATATCGTGCAATTTCGTGATATGTTTTTGTATCAACTGTATGCAGCTCTGTTAGCTTACAATTTACAAAAAAATTTTTCTATCCGATAAATCTGATACCAATACATATTGTTCGATACAAATGCGATCAATACCGATACCAATATTTCATCCATAAATTGGTTCACAATAATAAGATCACAAACAGTTTTTTCTAGGAATTTGCAATGCAAAATAGAGGGTTACTATATACATGCCAAACAATGAATCAAAGCAGCATGTCTATTAGTTCGACCTTGTCTAGTCAAAAGATAGATAGTAGGAAAGATTGTGCAAACAATTACTAACTACTACTACCAGCAAATGAGTAAAAAATGAGGGGATAAGACAAACTTAGTGACAGGTAAAAATCTCATACATAGAATAGATAAAGAATTTAATATGTTAAACTGCATCAAAACCATATAAAACTGAGAGTTCATTCTCTGAAATATATTCTGCATACTCAGTTGTTCCAGATAAAATAAAATAATTCCAAAACAAATACAATTGTTGTATAATCAAAGACATTTCTGTATAATCAAAGACAATTCTGTATCCATTTGCCGCAATACACTTACTAGTTTGCGTACCAAGCTATGCTACTGTGTAAATAATTGAACCCCAAAGGATTTGAACTTTAAGCTAGAACTCTAAAGGATTTAATTTACTAAGTTGAATCCTCAGGGATTATATTATTTAAGCTGGTTACGGGTGTGTATAGGTCCCAAAGACCAAATGAACCTTGGAATACAATGCAAAGGCTTCACTCACACCAGAAAAAGGGCCCGAAAGACAGCTGCTACTGATATAGCTGTCACATATATAGGAGTGTCCTTCGGCAACTCAAAATCAAAACAACAAAGACATTTTGCTGAATAAATGTTATACGAATTTAACTTGCTAATACCTTCACTGTTTTCACAATTATCATATATTCAAAGTATGTAGAAATACTAAAAACTAAAACAACAAAGTCATTTTGTTGAATAAGTGATATATCTAAAATTACATTACAGTATTGTTCCAAATTTATCATATATTCAAAATTTCTCAATAGTAATCAAATCTGTCATTCTAAAACTAAGGTTTAACTGAATTTCCAACAATACAAATTATAATTTTCATAAAAATATACATCTACACAGTTATACTCACCTGAACTATGCACAACAGGCCTTAAACTAACGTCAGTACTCCCAAGGCTTTATCAACTACTAAATGTTCTCCTATAAATATAATGGTGTAACATATGCATAAAACTTATCATCTAATATTGAAACATGATGCATGAAATACTAGAATTGATATTTCTTTTAAGTGATAGCTCAGTTAATGTTCCAAGGTTAGGTATTTACCTCTCTCATCATCATCACAATCATATGTAAAAATACTATCACTAGAACTTTTTATTGCATTACTTTCAGAAGCACCCAAGTAATTACTACCTGTGTATTTGAAGATTAACTGAAATTACGGCTTTAAAACACAACAAATTGCATGCCTTCACAATCACAACTGTGGAGTCAAAAAGAAGAGGAACAAAAAGCAATAGAAATTCACTCACCAAATAAATATTTTCCTTGTAAACAAAACATAAGAAAATACTTTAGTATTAACCAAACAGACTCCTAATCTCTCATTTCAAGTTTAATTTTTTTTTTTCAGTTTTTACTTAACTTTTTATGTCCATGGGGCTCCCCATCTAGTTGTCCTTTCTATTGTTTCTGCTATCTAGTTTCTCATCTTCCTTTGTTTTTTACCTTTTCCCCCTCCCCCTTACTTGCTGTATTTTTATTCTTCCAATATTTTAAGTCCATACAACACACATATTTTCTTTTGAAAAGGAAGGGGAATCCGTAAGGGCTCAATTCAAATCTCCTAAGTGGATTCCTTACAATAAGTTCAAAGAGCATATACAGACAGAATGTTGAAAATTTTTTAGAAAGAAACAGCGAAGAGAAGATAGTTTCCCAATTTTAGAAAGGAGAGGTATCCAAAAAACCTAAGCTATTCAAAGATACTTCATTCTCCCCTTACTTACCTTACTGTTATTTATACTGCTTTAATTAAAATTCCTAATCATGATAATAAGATGCTTTTTTTTAAATGCAAAAATAACGTATAACTAAAGTGGCTATAACCTTATAACTAACTGAAGCTTCTCAGCTATTGCTTGACACGTCTCTTGCGGACCATGGATTAGGCTGGAATCACGTGCTTGGCAGACCCTGTGTTTGAGCTACCGCAACCATTCTAATTCTCCTCACTTCCGTCGGACAATTGGAGTTTATCCATTTGGATGATAGCGATGAACTCCAACAAACACACAATCCACCACTTCCTCAACGGACGTTTGGTGCTGCTTCATGTGGATGGCAATAATGCATTCTCTCGGCTAATAAAACCATGATCCTCCACTGTTCCATCCAACAGTTCATAAGTTTCCATGTGGACGCTGGATATGCACCTCTTACCTCTTCACGCCTACCTAGCTGCTCAGCTGCTAATCTGATTTTTTGAATTCCTCTGTGTTGCTTTGTACCTAGTGCTCATTGAATGGTCCCTAGCAGGCCATTCGGAAAGTTGTGATGAGATCGATTTCTCTGAGCCTCCTTTTCCTTAGGCAGCTACAGTTTAATCACTTCCTACCCTTCTTCCTTCCTTTACAGTTCTCTCTTCTTCTACTAGGATTATTGTAATATTTTTTTATTTTTCTTTTTACTTGTTTTCTACCACTATGCCACCGTTTCGAATGTTTATTCATATTGTTCGGCTGACAAAACTCCCCCTTTAAAGCACCTTGCCCTCAAGGTGGGGATATTTGAGCTTGAGAGAGTGAAGCGATTCATAGGTATTATTTTCTACAGATGTTCCAGACCATTTAACAAGTACTTCCCCAACCCTACTCTTCCAAAATTTCCAAAATCTTCTTCCCACCACCTTTTCTAGCTCTGGTAGGAGCTTTCCAGTGATGTCTACTGGAGGTAGGGAGGCCATCACTTCAAATCTTACTCCTATTTGTTTTATCGAGATTGACACATGAAAAACAGAATGGATCCTTGTTGATGCAGGAAAATCCAGCCGGTAAGCCACACTACCAATTTTTTTCAATTATTTCATAAGGTTCAAAATATCTGGGAATGAAATTGATTTTTTCCTGTATGATTGCAGGCAAAGCTAAAAAGGTCATGACTTGGAACTCTCTCTCCCATATGTGCTTGTCGTATTGAGTCTTCATACGGGCTTGAGGCTTCACGAAATTTTTCTTGAGTAATGACAAGATTTGATCGCTCGATCTCAGTTCTTCCTCTACCGCTTCATCAATGGTAGTTCCCTTAACAAATCTAGCTATTTTGGACGGTAGAACCCCATAGACTACCTCAAAGGAAATCATCCCCGTAGAGGAATATTGACTCGTGTTATACCACCACTCGGCCACTGCGAGCAATTAAGACTAAGTTTTGAGCTTATCTCTCACGTCACATATTAAATATTGCTCTAGACATTTATTTACATTTTGATCTATCAATCTGATTGAGGATGATACATTGAACTATATTGTAGTTTAGTCCCCTATAACATGAATAGCTCCTTCTAGAATGAGATAGTAAATATGGCATCTCAGTTATACACTATGGACCGTGGGAGTACATGTAACTTAACCACATGGTCGTGAAAAATTTGCGCAACCTTAGTTGTGGTGTAAGGGTGAGTAAGAGGGATAAAATGAGTACACTTAGTCAAATGATCCACCACCACAAGTACGCTATTATAATGCTAAGAGGAGGGAACACCTTCCATAAAATCCATAGAAAAGTCCGACCAAAGAATCTCAAGTATCGATAAGGGCTCGAGTAGTTCATAGAGGTTTTGGGGGTCGATTTTTATGGTTTGGCATATAGCGCGCTCCCGGATATAACATTTACTGTCCCCCCTGGTCCCCTGCCACCAAAATTCAACCTTAACCCAACTTAAGGTCTTATGGTAACATGAATGTCCACCAATAGGGCTTGCATGGATCCAATCCATCACTAGTTGCCTCATTCCTGAATCTTTGTCAATGAAGATCTCCTTTTTGAAGATTATCCCATTTCTCATTTCCCAACCTTTGCCACCGACCTGGCCGCCCTAGATCTAATGCAAAATGGCTTGGACCTCCAAATTAGTCTAATAGGATTCCTCTAGCTCCTCTATCTTGGTTGGGTTTGGATATGACAACGTCATGAGAGTCGGATAGTCCTTATCTGATAGGGCATCATCCACCCGATTTTCATGACCCTATTTATATTTAATGACGAAATCATACGCAAATAATTTGGTAATCTAATTTTTTTGAGGGGTCCCAACCTTTTATTCCAAGAGAAACATAAGGCTCTATTGATCAGTTCTAATCATGAAAGCTTGGCCCAGCAAATATGGTCATCACTTTTTGACTGCCGTAACCAAGGTAATAGCTCTTTTTTCATATGTCAAAAAGTGGACAGTCCTTACCTTTAGGGCCTGATCGAAGAAGTCAATCATTCTTTGTTCCTGCATAAACACTGCACCAATGACCAATCCTGAAGCATAACACTTGATTACAAATTTCTTAGAAAAATCCAACAGAGCCAACTAAGGGGTTCAGATACTGCTCATTTTAACTATTGTAAGACTTTCTCAGCCTCCTCACACCAACTGAAAGCATTGTTTTTAAAAAAAATAGGGCTATGATGGGAGCAGCTATCGTCCCATAATGCTGAATAATAGCCGGTGAGTCCAATAATCCCCTCAATGACTTAATAGTCCCAAGCAACTCTTACTCCAGCATAGCTGATATTTTTGAGGGAGTGACACTAACCCCTTCTTTAGATATCACATGCCACAAATAATCTATTTCCTTACAAAAGAATTTGCACTTGCTCAATTTTGCACACAATCCGGGGTCTTTTAAAATTTGTAATGCCTTCTAAAGATACTCTTCATGAGCTTACTAGATAGGGCTGTAAATTAGGATGTCATCACAAATTACAAGTATAAACTTGCACAAGAAGAGTCTAAAAATTTCATTCATTAATCCCTAGAACATAGCTAGCGCATTGGATAGCCCAAATGGTATAACCATAAATTAATAGTGCCCTTCATGCATTTTAAAAGCAATCTTGGGATGTTCGAGTCCTACATCCTAATATGATGGTATCCCGATCTTTGGTCCAGCTTAAAAAAAAAGGTAACCCCATGCAACTCATCTAAGAGTTCATTAATCACCAGAATCGGATACTTATCCCTAATTGTGGCATTATTTAATGCCTAATAATCAACACACATCCTCCAACTCTCATTGGCCTTTCCTGACAAAAGAACTGACGATGAATACGGACTTTGGCCGGGCTGGATCAGTCCAGTTTCCAACAACTCTAGCATCACCTTCTCAATTTTGCTTTTCTGGTAGTACAGATAACGATAGGGCCTTGTACCTAAAGGCCTCAAATCATATTTGAATACTATATGATGCTCATGCCCCTTGACTGGCGGCAGTTCGATAGGCTCCATAAAAACTTGTTCAAAATGGAGTAATTTTTTTACCTTCTCTGACCAAGTGGCCGTCTCCAAGGTTGGAGGGTTGTCCAGGAGTTTCAGCACTACCCTCTTGTTTTCCATGGCCAGAATTCTCTGCCACGCACTTCCATCCTGCACAAAATCAGCCATCATCCGCAGCCATTGCAAGTTCACCCACTGCCCCGTATTATGGAATTCCATTTGAAAAGTTTAGAAGTTCCAAATAATCAGGCCTCAAGAGGACAGCCATTGCACTCCCAAAACGGTGTCACAACCTCCAAGGCTAGAATCAGGAAATTAGCCTTGAATTGATGCACTTCTAAGGTTACCTCATGGCAAGATCCTTCTCCCTCCACAATCTCTACATTTGCTATCTATACCCTAATCAGGGTTGGAGTGATTCACTTCCATTTATCCATCTCAACTAGGCTTGCATCAAGGAAGTTATGAGCACTTCCTGAGTCAATCAAAATTACTCCCAAAACCCTGTCAATCTTTCCTAGCATTTGCATAGTCTAGAAGTGGGGGGTGCCAATCATAGCATGTAAGGAAATATTGGCCAGTTGGTCTTCTATGCCAAGATCTTCTTGAGGACTTGAATCTTCGAGTTCTTGCTCAGAGTTGAGTTCTCCGAGCTCCACTACCCCTATCACAAATAGTGGGGATTGGCATTTGTGCCTCGGATTCGATTTTCCGTTGTATGTATAGCACAATCCCTTGTCACTCCTTTCTTTCATTTAGGCAAGCATGATCCGATGAACAACCGTCTCCGACTTGGAAGCTACTCAACTTGAGCATGTTGCCTCGGATGGAGAATGATGATGAAATAATCCTCCGAAAGAGGTGTTCTAATCCCTATTAGCCTTTTTTAGATCATTACATACTCCTCTTGTATGCGTGCCATGCCGAATGCTTGATGTGGGCTTGTTGGGTTTAAAAGTTTCACCGGATAGTGGATTTCATCCTCCAAACCTCCTAAAAAAAGCAGCTCAACTTGGCTGTAGTTAGACCGTCAACCAACCGGTTAGCAATCAACTCAAATTGTGCCTTATATTCCACTACACTACTAGTCTGTCTAAGCTTCCGCAATGACTCCATAAGATTGTCGTATGATAAGTTACCAAACCTTACGAATAGTGCCTGGGACAAAGTTTCCCAGTCAACAAATTCCCTGGCCTCCTCTGCTCCCAGAAACTAAATCAATGCCTCCCCTTCCATGTAAAAGGAAGATAGTAACAACTTCTGGTTTTCTAGAGTATGGTGCAGCCAAAAATATTGATTCGCCTTATAGATCCACCCAGAAAGGTTATCTCCCTCAATTCATGTAAAATCGATTTTAACGTTCCGATGGACATTGATTCCTAGTAGCTCCTCTTGCGTCCCTCAGTGGGGAGAGTTTTGAACTGGTGGTTAAGCTCAGGGAGGCATTAATGGCTGCTTTTGGTAAAGATTAAACAGATGTCACATCTGTTCCATTAATCCTGTGATGCTTTGCTCGAGTTGCTCTACACACTAGTTATTGCTTTGCTCAAAATTATTGAGCCTTTGATTTCCAGCTTCTACTATCACAATTAATTGGTTTATGCGAGTACCCTTTACCATTATTTGTCTCTGATACCAATTTGTAAAGGCTCAATTCAAATCTCCTAGATAAATTCCTTACAATAAGATTGAAAAGAATAGATAAAGAGAATGTTGAAAAAATTTCAGAAAGAAAAACGATGAAGAGAAGATAGTTTTCCAATTCGAAAAGGCCAAGATCTCAAAAAGACTAAGCTACTCAAATTTACTTATTCTCCCTTTACTTCCCTTACATACTATATTTATACTATTTTAAGAAAGATTCCCTAATCATGATAATAAGATGTTTTTTTCAACTGTATAGGTATTGTACGACTAAAGTGGTTATAACCATACAATTCAAATCTCCTAGATAAATTTCTTATTATAAGATCAAAAAGAATAGAAAAATAGAATGTTGAAAAAACATCAGAAAGAAACACAGTGAAGAGAAGATAGTATCTCAATTCGAGAAGTCTAAGATCTCAAAAAGACTAAGCTACTCAAACGTACTTATTCTCCCTTTACTTCCCTTACATACTGTATTTATATTGCTTTAAGAAAGATTCCCTAATGATGATAATAAGATACTTCTTTCAACTGAATCGGTATTGCATAACTAAAGTGGTTATAACCATACAACTAACTGAAACTTCTAGATTATAACTTGACTCATCACTCGTGGACCATGGATCAGGTTGGAATTACATGCTTGGCACGCTTTGTCTCTAAGCCGTGCAACCATCTTAATCCTCTATTCTTCCATTAGGCAGCTGGCGTTCATCCATTTGGGCAGTGGTGATGAACTCCAACAAACACATGATCCACCGCTTCCTCATCGGATGCTTGGTGTTGCTCCACATGGACGGCAATGATGCTTTCTCTTGGCCAACAAAACCATGATCCTCCACTATTCTATTTGACGGTCCTTAAGCTTCCGTATGGAAGCTGGAGATACACCCCTTTCCACTCCACACCTATCCTACTGCTCAGCAGCTAGTCTAATTTCTTGAATTTCTCCGTCCTGTTTTGTACCTGGTGCTCATCCAACAGTCCCTAGCAGGCAATTTGGTCAGCTGTCATGAAATCGATTTCTCTGAGCCTCCTTTTCGTTGGGCACTACGGTTTCACAGTTCCCTACCCTTCTTCCTTCCTCCGCGGTTCTCTCTTCTTCTTCTAAGGTTACTCTGATAATTTTTTTCTTTTCTTTTTACTTGCTTTCTACAACAATGCCACCTTTTCGGATGCTTATTCATATTGTTCAGCTCACAGATTCACTCCACATTCAAGCAGCTGGATAATCATATCACTTCAAATACAGAGCACAGAGGTCCATTCCACAACAGAATGACGCGTTTCATTGAGATAACAAGCATGATGGACGTGTTTGACACGAGAAAGAACGCAAAGAATTGAAATGAGAGTATACTTCTTTCACAATTCATATGCACTAAGCTGAATATTACAAATCTCAATGATGAAATTTTGAAATCAAACCTTCCATCATCTGTCATTTTCAATATCCATTGAGAGCGTGGGTACAAAATGAAGGAATGTGAATGTATATGATGGAGAATGTCAAACCACTCGACTACCCATTAAGCGACCCTGTTATCCCCTTGAAACTCATGCCCGCTCAAAATCGCACACAAAAGCCTTATTCGGCAATCTAACCGAAACAATTTCAGAAACCCTAAGATTGTAATTCGTGATGGAAAACAACTGAGGAGACGATATTCATAGTTATTTCCCATCTTTAGAATGTTCGTTCATTCAACAGCTAACAGAAAAATAAAATATGTCTACGATGGGCAGATTAAATTGAATGGTGAATAAGCATTGCTCGAGTTCTACAGGAAACTGTTAAGGCAGAGAAAGAGAGGGTTACCTGAAAGTGTGACTATCGTCGACGATTTGTAATGCCAAATTGCAGCCGTTTCTTCAACAAACTAAACACACACACACACAGAATTAGTAGACACTGAAAGAGGATCATAGGAAAGGTAATCGTCAGTGGCGAAGAAACAATTCGATCGGCGGGAAAGAGAACAGAGACGGATGGCGAAATGGTTTTACAACATTTATTTTCTATTTTGTTCTTCTTTTGGGAGGAATTGACTACCGAGGGACTATATTTTCGTATTTTAAATATTTCTTTTTAAATAGCCGTTCAAATTTACATAATATTATTAAAATTAAATATTATTTAAATAATAAAATTTACTAGAGTGACCTTGCCTATGGTGAGCCCAACTCATGTTTGGGCCTTTGTAAGTTGGGTCTGGGCCTCCTAAATAGTCACACAGATGCTATGGGACTAGTGGCTGATTTTTTTATTTATTTACGGATAATATTTATCAAATTAAAAAATATATTTTAACAAAATAATTTCCCTTTAAAATATTTTTAAGAGTAGAGTTGGGATATCATCAACACTTGGGGTCAATGGTCGCACGACTAATCTGGCTGTGGCATCAGCAACTAGCAATTGGCGGTGGTGGAAGGCAAGGCATTGTCAGCCGACAACCCACGGGGGTGGCCCAAGGCATGGCCAGGGTGGGGAGTCATGGACTCTAACAATTGACTTTAAGTAAAAATATTTATTAATGGTGGTTTGTGGCCAACATATTAGAAGTGGATAAGTTATAAAAAAAAAAATGACTTCTCATTTTAAAAATAAAAAAAAAATTGTTTTTTGAAATTCAAATATAATGTTTTTTGCTAATTAGGTATTTATACACACAATTCCAAAAAATATATTCTAAAAAATCATTTTCTCATTGACAGAGTGTTACGTGCCCGATCGATCCAATTGATGAAGCGTTCTCAAGTCCATCAATGATTACGAGAAGAAACACACGTCCAATCCAACAACTTCTTAAATTCTACACAGATAATGCGCTGCTTGTGCTTTATATTTATTCCTTATGCTTTATATTTTTTGGTTGTTCGGTTGTGCCTCCTTCCTTTTACCTGCTTTCTGTTGTCCTTGTCACATGCCTCTGTTTTCTGCTTTCTTGTGTAAACTACGGACTTCTCTCATTATTGTATATTTAGCTATTATTGTAATTGTGGACGGTAGAAAGAAAATTTTCTCAATTCTCACGCTTTTTGCTCCCCCTCTACTTCCATTCCCTCTCTCTCTCTCTGTCCTTTTCCTGCTACTCTCTGCCTCTCTGAAAACTCCACCCCA
>JAODPA010151412.1:0-14941 GCA_025585075.1 Nepenthes mirabilis
TATATTTTTATCATATAAAATATATATTTGTTAAGTCTAACTCTAAGGAGGCTCAAGAACCGCAAAGCCCAGTCCAAATAATGCCATCTCAGGAAACCAACAAGGCCCAAGTTCTCTAACGACTTAAGTGGCAGCCTAGAAGTAATGGCCAATCAACGTCTTGTGCAACCCATTAATGTGGCTACAGGCGGCAAGCGCCAACCCAGAGGGAGCCAGTCAATGAGAATGGAGTCAACACTGCTAGCCGCGACTTGTGCCGTCCCCTAAAACCGTCAAGCCAATCCTTGTGCAAACAGCAGACCAAGCATAGTCAACGCACCACGACGGTCTCCTAGCCACCACAAGGCAACAACCGACACCTATCGAAAGATTCTCTCGCCTAATGCTCCCCACCATGGAGCCTATAAATTTCCTATCCTTCTACAGGAAAGGGGATTGGAATCCCAAATTCCTAATTTGGAATCTTGATCTCTCTCTTGATCTTGATTCCCTGAGCTTCTTATCTCAAACCAGCTTCAGATCAAACTCTAAAAGCCTCTTTTGAGCACCTTTAGTGAGCCACTCATTGCAGCGCAATCCTCGAAGCCTAACCTCCCACAACCGCTCGAGTCCCACGCTCTTGCATTCTTACACTCCCACCGCACACTTTATATTCATTCGTGCACCGCCAAATGTGCACCTCTTTCCATTCATTGTGGAAGGTTACTGATTTAAGCGTTGGAGTGTTTTCGGTGGGGGACATCCCACCGACCTCTGACTTCCTATTTGTAATTTGTGCTGTACAAATTTTAGGTTATCAGTGACGAAAATCGGACCCGCTCAAAATCCGATCTGGACGCGGAATCCAAAGGCTCCATAATTTGTGTAACAACCGGTGATCAGGGACGCAATATTGGTGCCATCTGTAGGAACGTGACAAAAAGTCTAATGTCTCCCCTTAACACTCAATCTCCTACACAAAGGATGGTCAACATCCGAGTGTAAGCCAGCGCACCACTCATAGATGCTGCTGCCAATGGCGATGACCCCTCGGTTGGTAGCCATGCCGACGAGCGTACGCAGCCACAAGCTGGCCGCCGAGGTGGGGGACATGAGGCTGATACTTCAGGTGCTCTGTGCTCAGACAGGAACGCAATGGATGGTGGCTCCTTCCCCAGTGCCCCAAGTGTCAACCTCTAAGTGAAGAAGACACAGCGCCAGAGCCCCCATAGCAAGATCAGACCGGCCTAACGACATCAAGACCCAGGAAGCTTCCGGTAGCAGGGCCAAGGCGATGGCTGGAAGCCCCCCTAGCCAGGACTAGCAGGCGGAAAGCCCAGAGCGGTGAAACTCCTGCAACTCCCGCAGCGAAAGGAGGTAGACAGTTGCAAACTCGTGCAACACACGGCCGCCTCGTGTGGGCAACCATCACGACTAACGCAACTCGTAGAACCCGCAGGACAGCATGGAGTTCCGCAACTTTATCAACGCGTGGAGGAGTGAGTCCATCTCGTGGATAGAGGAGAAGGTGGAGAAGATATGGAACCACCTGTTCAAGGGGGAGTCTTGACAATCCTCGGCCAACCTGTGAAGGTTACCCTTCACCATAGACATTCGGACCCAGTCCCTCCCCCGCATGTTTAAAATGCCGACATTGGACAGGTACGACAGAAGTGCGGACCCAATGGACCACCTTAACTACTTCTGCACCCACCTATCCTTCCACGGAGCAAGCGAGGTCATGATGTACCAGTGTTTCTCCATTACTCTCAAAGGGGACGCGCTGCTTTGGTTCCATGGCCTCCAGCTGAACTCCATCCGCTCCTTCGATGAGCTCACTGACTGCTTCTTGAGCCAGTTCGCCTCTAGTCGGAGGTAGGAGAAGCTACCCTGGTACCTAGTCCACCTTTGCCAGAGGTCGGATGAAAGTTTGAAGCTGTTCCTGACCTGCTTCACGGATCCCCCAACTCACCGACGAGCTGAAGTTTAACACCTTCATCGCTACGTTGGCAACTGAGGACTTCTTTAAGCACCTGTCGCACCAGCGCTCTCAGTCTTTTTAGGAAGATGAGTCCATTGCTCTAGCATAGATCTCGGCTGAGGAGGCCAATGAGGTCAAGCATCCCGAACGCGTGGACCGCGCACTGGAAGGACCCAAGCCGGTCGTTGGGAAGAAGAGGAACGGAGACGGCAGCTGCTTCTAGGAGCGCCGTAAGCAATCGTGGCCTGAGCTGGGTTCCAAGAAGGAGTACAGGCCAGTGTCCCTAACTCCCCTGAATGACACCTGCTCAAATATCCTGATACAAATCCAGAATGAGAAATTCTTTAAGTGGCTTAAGGTGCCGAAGAACCCGAACAGAGGATACCAAACAAAGTACCGTTAGTATCACCAGTCTCTGGGGCATTCTACAGAGGACTATCGGACCTTGTAGCAGGAGATGGAGGACTTGTTCCTTCATGGATATCTCAAATAGTTCCTCAAGGGCTCGGGGCAGGCCCCCAGAGCTCCTCAAGGTGATGCAAGTGAGCCACCGAGCAGCCGTACGGCCGCCGGTGTGATCAACATAATCTCAACCAAGCCGACCAAGAATAGCGGGCAAGGATAGCCAGAACAAGCTTCCAGCAGCAAGAGAGAAAGAATTGAGGCTAGGAGTGACGTCATTAGCTTTAGCAATGATGATATGACACATGTAACCTCCCTTCATTCTGATCTTCTTCTTGTATCCACCCTCATTTCAGATAGTACGGTTAACTACCAGTTAAAACGTGTCTTTATTGATAATGAAAGTTCTAGGAATTTGCTATATATTGATACTTTCTTTAAGCTTGGATTGAAAAAGAATCAGATGAAAGTGGCAGAAGGCCCTCTATATGGCTTGGATAATGAACCTGTCCTCGTACAGGGGGAGATCAAGCTGGAGGTCACGATAGGGACTTACCCGCATGTTGCTACGTGAGAGATAATGTTCCCCGTTGTTGACCTACCGTCCGTCTACAATTCCATTCTAGGCAGATCTTTCCTCACCACCTTCAGGGCCATTAAGTCAATCCCTCATCTAAAAATAAAATTCCCGACCCCCTACGGTGTGGGAGAGGTGCTTGGCGACCAGGTGATGAAGCGAACGTGCTACCTATCCCAAGTCGCCCTTGCAACGCCGGACCGACTGGCCGGAGATTTGGATTTCTGCGATGAAGCCACGCTATAGCAAACTCAATCAGGTGGAGCGACTGAGATAGTCCCTCTAGACCCCACCAAACCTAAGAAGTGCATGTTTATCGGCGACTCAGATACCACTACATTTTGGGAACAACTCATAAACTTTCACTGGAAGAACTCTGATGTGTTTGCATGGACCTGCCAACATGTTAGGGATACCAGCCTGAGTAATAGACCACAAGTTGAGCCTTGATCCCAACCACAAACCCGTCAGGTAGAAGTGTAGGAATCACTTTATCGAAAAGCTGGTAGTTGTGAAAGAGGAAGTGAAGAGGCTGCTCGACACTGGATTCATAAGAGAGGTCCAGTACCGAGATTGGCTATCCAACATCGTGCTCGTGAAGAAGAGTAGTGGTAAGTGGCGAATGTATGTCAACTTTACCAGCATGAACAAAGCTAGTCCCAAGGACAGCTTCCCGCTCCCCCGGATCGATTAGATGGTGGACTCCACGTCTGAGCACGAGCTCCTGAGTTTCATAGACACTTATTCAGGTGACAACCAGATCAGGATAGACCTGAATGATAAGAGGCATACCTCCTTCATGATTGACCAGGGAACGTATCGCTACAAGGACATGCCCTTCGGTCTCAAGAACGTCGGGGCAACCTATCAACGTCTGGTGAATAAGATGTTCGAGACCCAGATCAGAAGAAACGTGGTGGCTGATGACCATGTTCGCGACCTAGAGGAGACCATTGGGGTGCTCCGAGATCATAGGATGAAACTCAACCCGGCCTAGTAAGTATTCAAGGTAACCTCTAAAAAGTTCCTAGGCTTCATAGTGTCCTAGCATGGCATTGAATTGAACCCAAAAAAGATCGGTGCCATCCTCAGTATGAGTCCATCGCGGACTGTGAAGGAAGTCTAGAAACTCACAGGGCGGCTAGCAGCCTTATCGCGGTTCCTGGCTAAGTCTACAGAGAAGTACCTGCCTTTTTTCAAGGTGCTCCGGGGAACAAAAGCATCCGGATTCCAATGGACGAACGAGTGTGAGGCAGCGTTCCAAGAACTGAAGACGTACCTCATCAGTCCACCCCTTCTGAACTCACCTTCGACAAGCGAGGATTTGTACCTCTACCTGGCTGTGTTAGACACGGCGCTGAGCTCAGTGCTCATCAGGCAACACGATGGTGCACAGCGATCCGTGTACAATGTAAGCAAAGTATTGATAGACGTAGAGACTCACTACCCCCAAGCTGAAAGGGTTGCTTTAGCCCTCATCTATTCCGCACGAAAGTTGAGGCCCTATTCCAAGCTCATTGGATCATCGTGCTGATGGATCATCCTTTGAAGTTGATCCTCCAGAAACCAGAGACATCCCGACGACTAGTCAAGCAGGCTATAGAGTTAGGTGAGTTCGACATGGAGTTTCGACCGTGATCAGCCCTCAAAGGCAAGGCCCTGGCAAACTTCGTCGTCGAGGCGACAACCCCAGCCCTAGACGTCCTGGACCATCATGAAAGCTTGGACATGCCAGACGCTCCTACGTGGATCTTGAATGTTGACAGATCATCTACCTAGGCAGGCAGTGGGGCTGGAGTCGTGCTCAGAACTCTGGACAGATTAGAGATCAAATATTTCATCACGTTAGCCTTCCCTACCACCAACAACGTGGCGGAATACGAGGCCCTACTTGCGGGGCTACATCTGGCCAAGGAATGCTCTGCGAAGTCACTAGTTGTGTGCAACGACTCAAAGCTAGTGGTCAATCAAATCCTAGAGCCTTCGAAGCATTAAACTCACAACTTGTGAAATACCTGGCAAAAGCAAAGACCCATATCCAGATGTTCGGAAGCTTTAAAATTGAGCACATACCGAGAGCCAAAAATTGGAAAGCCGATCAGTTGGCCTGGGATGCCACCACTGGATCCCTGGAGTAGTACGTTAGAAGCATGCCAGAGATCCTGACCGCACTCAGCGTGGAAGGCCCAAACCAAGAGGTATGGCGGGTTAGCGAGGGTGATGACTGGATGTGTAAGGATCGGGTTCCCAGGATTTAGTCACACACGACCGTGATCAAAGAAAAATTGACCGGGGTAGCATGAAGGCCGGTTAAGAAAAAAAGTTAACCGGATAGGCCTGCTCAAAGAATTAACCTATTGACCAGATAAATTGAATCGTTGACCGGCTGGTGAGATAAATGGTATTTCTATGTATTTACTAAAATTTTTGTGTTGATTGAAATTTTAGTGTTGACCAGAATTTCTGTATTGACCGAAATTTTAGTGTTGACCAAAATTTGTGTTTTGACCAAAAGTTTTGTAATTTCTATGTTGACCAGAATTTCTGTGTTGACCAAAATTTCTATGTTGATTGAAATTTTAGTGTTGACTAGAATTTTTGTGTTGACTGAAATTAGGAAAAAAACCAAATAGCCATGGTCTATTAATAAACAGTATCAACTGAGGTCGTTTGGAAATTCAATAAAGAGCCCGAGGACTCATCAAGAACCCGAGGACTCATAGAGGAGCCCAAGGACTCATCAAGAGCCCAAGGACTTGTAAAGAAACCAAGGAAGTTAGAATGAGACCGAGGACTCAAAGAGTAGGAGCAAGAGGCAGTAAGACGAGTGACAGAATCAATTCATGGCCATATCCTACTCCCACCTACTCCGTTGACATGTCAAGAAAGGAAAATGGAGTGGGAAAAGAAGTACAAAGAATGTGACCTACTCTATTTACCTGTTAAGAAAGGAAGATTTAGTGAAAAAAGAAGTACAAAGAAGTACCAAATAGGTGACTTACTTCTACCTACTCTTACTTGCCTCACTGCCTATAAATACCAAATTTAGAGGTTAAAGGGCGAGTATGAAATCTGCGTAAAGCACGAAGGAGTAGAAGGAGAGAAAGGATTCCAAATTTAAGAGAATTCATAAGCTTAGAATCAAGCAAGTGTGCCCTCCGTTTTGTCCTTAGCTACTAAAAGTCCATTGGTCTTATGGTTTTAACGCATTTCTTTTCTATGTCAAAAAGCAATGCATGGTAATTACTTCTCATGATTTATAAAGGAAATACATGTTTTGCATATGTGTTATGCTTATACACAGGTTTGTTCTACGAATCATACTTAAAAATTTGTCAAAATCTCTTCTGAATTTGGTATTGTAGCAAATTTGATAAGCCTAAACCATGGTGCACGAAACAGTTATCTTACATATTTAAATTTTGTTAATAAATATCAACTTGCTTAAAGACCTCACTGCTTGCATGTTTTAAAGATTTCGGTTATTTGACACTCAAAAATAGTTCTTAATGGCCGAATAGTTGCATGCCCTAAATGTAGCCGTTTCTGATCTATGATGGCCGAATAGCTATAAGCATTAAATATAGTCGTTTATAATACGATGGTTGAGTAGTTGCAGGTCTTAAATGTAGCCGTTTCTAATATACGATGGTCGAGTAGCTGCAGGCCTTAAATGTAGCCGTTTATAATATATGATGGCCGAGTAGTTGTAGATCTAAAATGTAGCCGGATAGGGAAACTTAGTTTTTGGATTTGAATTCATTTTGGAAACCAGTTCAAAAAAATGACCTCGTCCATGTTTATGCTTCATTCTGTATCTTGGATTTTGTTTCAAAACTTTATTTATTCATGTGTTTGATTATGGGTGCATTGTTGAGCAATCTACTTACTCCTTACTATTTTTTTATTTTCAGACAATCAAGGATTTATGTCGGGCGAAACAGAGTAGAGTCGAACAAGGTAGCTAGGCAAGAAGGCCGACCTTGTTCACTGTAACAGTACTTGATCAGCCATGAAGAAATATTTGGTCGTCATGGAAATTTTGTAACACAATACCGCTATATGAATAAATGAAAAATTTAACGCTTCTACTAAATGTTTATGGGTTAAATGATTGTGGTTCCTAGTGGCATCTCACATGTCTTTGGTTTTGTCTCCCAACCGACCGACCTAGTACCTCGGACGGTCACATTGTGACCGACCTAAAGTAGGCCGACTTAATGACCAGCCAATTTTGATCTTGTGTAAGCATCCGAAATCCCTTAAGTCCGCCCATTATTTGGTGTTTTGAGCAGAAGCACTTACCTGGCTGATTGTTCTATGATGGAGGCCATTGGGAAAATAATGGCCCATTCCATCAGAGGATGATCCCATACGATAGATACCTGACAGACAGAATGTTGCCGACGAACACCGACAAGGCCAAGCAGATAAAGAAGACTACGGGCTGGTAAGCAATCATCGATGGTAGGTTATACAGGCGAGGGGATTCGACTCCCTACCTAAAGTGCTTTACTCCGAAAGAAGCTGAGTCACACTAAGTGAAGTACATCCCGGCACGTGCGGCTTGCACATTGAAGGAAAAAACCTCGCATTCAAAATCATACGGCAAGGTCTTTTTTGGCCCATGATGAGGTGGGGTGCCCTAGAATTTGTCAGGAAGTTCAAAAGCTACTAGGTTCATGGGTCCATCACCCATCAACCTCATACAGAGTTACGCAGCCTTCAATCCCCATGGCCATTCGCGCAATGGGGGCTCGACATCCTTGGACCAATGCCCTTGGCCTCTGAACAAAGAAAGTTTCTTATCGTCGGTGTCAACTACTTCACCAAATGGGTCGAAGCAGTTCCCCTAGGGCAAATAATCGAGCAGAATGCCACAGAGTTCGTCTGTCAGAAGATCGTTTGCCGTTTCAGGATTCCTGAAATCATAGTGACCGACAACGGAACTTAGTTCACTGACAAGCGCTTCACTAAGCACTGTGTGAGCTTGTGCATCAGGTTGATTCACACATCTGTGGCATACCCTCAAGTTAATGGCTAAGTCAAAGTCACCAACCGGACACTATTGTGTGGACTAAAGACCAAGCTTGAAAATGCAGAGGGCTCCTGAACAGATGAGTTGCCCTCCGTGCTCTGGTCATACTACACAACCCTCATAAACCCACGAGGGAGACACCCTTCAACATCTATTACGGAGTCGAAGTGGTCATCCATGTCGAAGTGCGACTCCCCAGCCTGCAAGTCGAGTGCTTCGACCCAACTGCCAACTCTCAAAGACTCAGGGAGTACCTGGATCTACTTCCGGAGGTCCGTGACGCAGTCCGCCTGAGGACGGCAACCTACCAGCAACATGTCATACTGTACTACAACAAGCGAGTGAAGGCTCACCAGCTTGAGGTTGAAGACCTGGTCCTCCAGAGTGTAGAGGCTGTGGGAAAGGCCGCTAGTAGGAACAAACTCTCTCCAAGCTGAGAGGGTCCGTTCCACATCTCGGCAATCCTTCGAAACGGAGCGTACAAGTTATGCACCCAGGATGGCAAGCTGATCCCTTGGACCTGGAACGCCGCCAACCTCAAGAAGTACTATTAATAATCCGGCACGATGCCCAAGTAAGGCATACACACATGATGTAGAGTTCTTGTACATGTATCATGTTATCATCTAATTAATTGATTGTTTTCATATTCATGTGTGTCCATTCATATGAGTGTTTGCATGCATGACATTTAAAAAGGTGAAATGGCCCAGACTGCCCCTAAGTTTGGAAGATCTTCATCCGACCATAAACCAAAACCTTGGCTCCACGCCAAACGGCCCTAAAGTAGTTGTACTCGAACCCTAGCTCTACGTCAAGCGATCCTAAAGTGGTCGAACTTGAATTTCGGCTCTGCATCGAAAGGCCCTAAGTTGCCTCAAAGATTCGATCCCGTATCAAATGACCCATGCGGTCGAAATGACAGACCTGGGGGCTTCTAAAATCCCCAATATGCGGCCATCAAAACCTTAGGGGGCCTAAATGACAGGCATACAGCGACCTTCTCCAAACGAAGAGAGCACCCTCAATCAACGATGGTCGTGGGCTAGGACAATGCGCACGGAAGTAACGACGCCTTAAGCAGGTCCGAGAGCGTAAGACAGGTACCGTGCGTGCAAAGGCATAAGACTTGGAGTCCGACTGCTGTGGCCTGAAAGCCCAACTGGCCCTTAGAGTGGCTCCATTGGGCTTGCAATGACGTCCAGCTCACTAGACCGAGCTTCCCACTAATGCACGAGATGTTATAACAACCTCTGACGAAGGACGAGTACAGTGCAAGAGGGTGCCGGATTGGGGCCCTGAAGACGATAGCTGCACATTTTAGCCGTCACCTATAGGTTGTCAGACCAAAAGAGATAACGCATGCTCAGAAATGACGAAAGCCAAAGAGAAAGTTGCCCTTCATTAATAGTACGTGTACCAGGTTATAGGATGGCATTTGAGCAATAAAAACAAAAAAACTATATAAAGGCTCTAGCTACCCTACAATTCCGAAGGTCTAGCCTCTTTGGAGAAGTCAGTCAGACGGGAGCCCTCTGAAACTCCTATGTTCCTTGGATAAAAAATTCCCACTGAAGCACCTCGGAATGCAATGGATGCAATCCGACGGCACATGCGAATGCCGTCCCAAAATCTGGCTTCCAGCACTTGAGCCACCTTCTCCAGGGAAAACCGTAACTTGAGGTCAGCCAAGATGTGGGAGATTTGGCCCTCCGAAGCAGAGACCTGACCCACCAAAGTGGAGATTCGACTCTTCGTGGCCTGAAGCTCACCCTTCAGCCACTCGTTCTCTTCCCTCGGCACCATGGTCCCAACCTATACATGTTGGGCCACCTCCTATTCAAATTCTTCCCGAATCCGATTGAAGAGTCCACCGAGTTAAGTGCACACCTCATGAATGGAGTCCAACGCTTCTGGAACCTGCAGGGGAGGACAAAGAAAAATGAAGGATCATAAAACTTCACTATGCCCATCAACAAAAGGATGCAAATTCAAAAAAGTTCATACCTAAGCTAGGACCCACCTGTGCGGCTAGAAGCGACTCCGGATGCAAGCATGCTCGGGGGCTCAGAGTGTTCAGTAGCAACCTCCATAGAGCTGGGAAAATCTGGTGCTACCAAAGTTGGAGGGGCGCTTGGGTGCTCATACTGCTGAGCCTCCTCCACCGTGCCCCCCTCCTGGATTACGATGGCGTCGGGTGGACCAGCAACCCGTCCAGACACACCGCCTTCCTCTACAACGATAGTCTCTTGGACGCACGGCATAGGTGATGCCTAACAAGCGAGCCAGCTACCTTCGAAACCTCCGCTAGCTCTGGCGTGGGCCCTAGGATGCCCACCTCTATGGTCTCCTTAGACTCCGACACGTCAGTAGCCACGGGCCTTGCACCCTCGACTGCCGCTCTCTACGGTTCCAGACTGAAGAAGGAGCTCGTCAGGGACTCCTCTCTAGAAGGAATCTCCACCAGAGAAACTCCGTACTCCGCTAGCGCAACGGCAAGAATCGGGGAATGCTCAGCCGCTTCCTCTTGCGGCTCTGACTCCAGCACCTGCTCGGAAATAGCGATCCCGGTGTGCGTGATCGGCTCAACAGCTAGCCTCTTCGACCTCCTAGTGGAGGTGCCTCCGACTGCCTTTAGCCTCTTTAGGAGGGCCTCCACCTCTTCGTCTGAAGAGGTCTCCAATGACAACAATGAGTCACCCTCTCTAGGGGGCTCCCTCGATGGTTCCCGGAGGACAATGACTCTTGCCCTCTTCTTCTCCATAGCGGCGGCTGCCCAGCAACACGTGGGTCCCCACTTGACCGCAGCAAGGGCGTTGGACATCAGGTAATAGCCTTACTTGGAGAACGTCTCCATCTGCGCTTGAATATCGACGACCAGCTTCGCCTCCTCCCTTACCTTGTCAATGATCACCTCCACCCAAAAAAAGTCAGAAATAGGTCCCCACTTGTCGGTGATCTCCCACTCTAGAGGAGGCTTCAAGAAGAAGAAGTGATTCTCCCAATTCTTCACAGAATTGGGGTTTGTCCCCCGAAAATGAAAGCCGGCCTGTGGAGACATGGAGACCCAATCTTTAGACTCAGTGAAGTCGAAGATCACATTTACTGACCGAGTTAGGGTAAAGTCGCGTAAAGACACACATGGTTATCAGATACCTGATGGCATTGGGATGAAGTTTGGAGATAAGAACACCCAACCTGTCAATAATCCCGTATAGGTCAAGCTTCATGGGAAAGTGAAGCCTTCCCTTCAGTTGATGCTTGTAGATGGCAATAAAGCCCTTTGGAGGGGCGTTAGCCCTTCTAGTCTAGCCAGGAGCAAAGTAAGCCCAGTCGTCATGGATCCTATAATCGACCATTAAGGCAACAATGGAACTCACCGTCAGAACAGACGCAGTGCTGCCAACTCCATGGCAAATCATACGAGAAGATAAAGGAGAACTCTTCTTCTTTGTCATAACTCTCAAACAGTGCTACTCACTCTCAATGCAAGAAGACGTGAAGTGTGAGAAGTCTGATAGAGCACCGATCAAATAGGCAATGCGAGGAAGGCAAAGGGGCAACGCGTAAGAAAACACAATCGGGGCCCTATATGATGGTCGTAACACGTGCCCCTTTAGCAAAGCACCACAAGTCCCTAGCAGCAACCAATCATAGCGTCTGTCAGACTACCATCTCGCTATCACCTCAACCATCTGACAGAATCTTGGTTGTCACATCTGTATTTAATGCGGCGATTCTGGCCACCAGAAATGGTAGCGGTAAGCCTTCCATAGCATGGAGTTAGAAGGAAGAGCAAATCATTCAAACATAATAAATAGTAAAAAATAAATTGCTCAGCCAAGTAAAAAAATTTTATTATGTTCCACTAATAAGTTTTCTTTACAGAAGGAGGCAACTGGTGGCTGCAAGATACACCTAACTGCCCTCTTTGGACCCTGAAGGATCGGGAGTCATGGACTCTGTCAATTTCGCGTGCGTCCCGGCACCTGAATTCTGGGAGTCTGAGAAGCCAACGCGAAAGCTTTGTTCCTCCAACGAAACTATCCTCTAGCTGAGATGGATCCCTTCCTAGAATCTCCTTTACGGCAAAGGGGCTAGCTCTCTTAGCCTAACTCTCGACCTCAGCTTGGCCTCCTGCTGTGCGTGAACGACATGTTCCTCCTTGAGTCGTGCCCGGTGTCACTCTAACTTCTCCTGAAGAGTCAGAATCCTGTTTCGAGCCAGCATGTTGGTGTCGGCTAGCCATGATGCCCTTGCTTCGACCTCCAACCAAGCTTGCTTGAAGTGGGGCACTCGAGCCTGAGTCTGCTCAACCTCTCCAATGGTGGCCTGCGCTCGAGCCTCCATATCATCCACCGCCCTGGCAACACGAAGGAGCGATAGGTCTACCCTTCTAGGCCTCCAGCCCTGCAAGGAGATGAATGCCCCATCTGCCTCGAAGCCTGGTGGTGCCCTTAGTAATCTCATCAGCCCAACAACAGAGGCCTCAGAGTGGCGGCCCTCCGCTGCCACTACAAATGGTGCAGCCTCATTGTGAACCCTCGAGGCCTACATATCACGCTTTTGAGCAAGCAAAGGATGCGAAACTTAGAGAGATTCTCGGTATTTAAATAACCAAAACCGTCCAGGAAAACAGTGTCGTTTGAATGGTAGAATGTGCCCCAAGAGCCAACGAGTTTCTCTCATGTAGTGGCGCCCTGGAGCATCGCGCCTTTCTAAGGAGAATCATTATGACGCAATAGCTTCAAGGCTTTCAGGGCAATCAATGCGTCAGTACTTTTGACAGATGTGACACCTACTAGCAGTGTTCGGTCTCTCGAGATAGAAGATGCCAGCATGCAAGATTCTCCCATCAACGGTCTGCATCAGGACTCGAGAGATGATGCCAATGGGACAGGCCACAGCCGGCCGGATGCTCTCAAGTGAACAATTAGGCATGTGTGGCAGCGAAAGGGCCCCACAGCCCTTGAGTCATAACATGCTTAACGATAAAAGAGAAGACTCATGCACCAGACAAGAATAATTGAGACAATAACTACTACTTTTATTAATTGAAATTTCCTTTACAAAGTATAAGACTCGCAACAGCAAAAGTACAAAAAAGGAAGAGATGCGGCATGGACCAAGAAGCTCGTGATAGCAACACCGCACGTAGGAGCCAGATCGAGGAACATGATCTACATCAGATCAATCTGGCTCCATCACCAGAACTCCGATTCCGCTCGCGTAACAGCATCGCCAATGCTGACCTGACCTGAAGGTTCATCCTAATCACCTTCAAGGGAAGGACAAGCACCCATCATAGTAGTCCCAACGGGGTCGCGACTACATCGCACACACCCCATAGGGACCCCAGTTCTGGCCTCCTCTCCTGGCAGCATGTCTGAACCGTCAAGCCACGGCCAGGGTCAGTGACGACGTGCTATCCCGGGGATAAATTACCCCGTGATAGCTCACTTGTGATCCTACTGCCAACTGGAGGCCATGCCGGCTGTGAGGGAGGCATATGATGATCGCAGAGTGGCTGAGCCACCCTCATCATGATAAGGGATTGCCCATAGAAAGGGCGAGATGACAGTCTTTAATAGCAGTACCGGATCTCCTGCTGGTCCATCCAATCGCTTCACACATCCCTGCAGGGAGTAGGGCAAGACAAGGAATTCGCATCACTCCTCCAAGTATTGGCTAAGGCATGGATCTCCATGGCTGGGAGGCTCCCCTATTTATGGATGATCCGGCACCCGGCGAGCCCACAGCGAGGCACGTCGCCCGATGGCCGTCATTCACAAAATAGGAAAGCCATCAATGCAACCCAGACTTCAGCGTGCGAATCCTTCCTAATAGGGCTCCGAAGCTCTGCAGCAACTGAAAAGGCTATATATTCACCTAGGGAAGACGTGACACCGTGAAGAGACAAAAATCCAGCGCATCTCGAGGAGGGACACGCGGTAGCCAGCCGAACCACCATGGACGTGCTAGGCCTAGGCTTTCGATCGGCCCCAGGCATGGGAGTCTAATGTTAGGTCCGACTCTAAGGAGGCCCAAGAACCACAAAGCCCAGTCTGAATAATGCCAACCTAGGAAATCAACAAGACCCAAGTTCCCTAACGACTTACGTGGCAACCTAGAAGCAATGGCCAATCAGCGCCCTCTATAGCCCATTAATACGGCTGCAGGCGGCAAGCGCCAATTCAGAAGGAGCCAGCCAATGAGAAGGGAGTCAACGCTATCAGTCGCCGCTCGCGTCGTCCCCTAAACCATCTAGCCAATCCTCATATGAACAGCAGAGCAAGCATGGTCAACGCACCACGGCAGTCTCCTCGCTACCATAAAGTGACAACTGACACCGCTGGCTACCGCCAACTGTCAGTGATCAGCGACTCCTCATTTGCCACCTATCAGAGGATTCTCGCTCCCAAAGCTCTCCATCGTGGAGCCTATAAATTCACTCTCCTTCTACAGGAGAGGGGATTAGAATCAAGAATTCCTAATTTGGAATCCTGATCTCTCTCTTGATCTTGATTCCCCAAACTTCTAATCTCGGACTAGCTTCAGATCAAACTCTTAAAGTTTCTTTCGAGCACCTTTAGTGAGCCACTCATTGCAGTGCAATCTACGGAGCCTAACCTCCCACAACCGCTCAACAAGTCCCGCACTCTTGCATTCTCACACTCCCACCGCACACCTTACATTCATTCGTGCACCGCCAAGCGTGCACCTCTTTCTGTTGATTGCGAAAGGTTACTGACTTGAGCATCAGAGTATTTTCAGTGTGAGACATCCTACCAACCTCTGACCTCCTATCTGTAATTCATATTGTGCAGATTTTAGGTTATCAGTGATGGAGATCGGACCTACTCGAGATCCAACCCAGATGCGGAATCCTAAGACTCCCTAATCCATACAATAATCGGGGACCAGGGATACAATAATATTTAATAAATACTTAAATAATTACATG
>JAODPA010151423.1:0-14941 GCA_025585075.1 Nepenthes mirabilis
TATACTATTCAAAGTAGATTTTTTTTCCTTGAATTATGATATGTATAATATAAACTTGATGGATATGTCAGGAATGAGTTGACTCAGAAAGGAGTAACTGCCCAGAACCACCGAGGCCCATTTTACACCAAGGGCGTTGACCGGTCGAAAGCCAAAAAAGACGAAAAAGTTAGGATGGACAACTTGAATGGTCAACTTCCAAGACAGTCAACGATTTTGTTGACTGAAATCTTAACTACTTGAAGACCAAACTCAACACGGCCTAAGCCCAACTTAGCCCACACGACCAACAACAGTCTTCTCCTCTAATTTCGTGCTCTTCTAAAAAAGTAATTTCTATGGTAACGGTCACCAGCAAATTCAGCGCATGACCCATGAGGAAGACGTTGGATTCTCCCTCCTACTTGCTATAAACCCTAACAGTTACAAAATACATAAGGAAGGTAATCATCCCAAGAAGCCGTTACCGCCATTAATGCAAATGCTAAGAAAGGAAGTTGGTCCAGTAGAGCACTGGAATCAAGCACTCCTACCAAAGGAAGGATACCCAGCCTCTCAACTATAAGAAGGCCAAGGGGTCCACACTCCAGGCACGCCTTCTTTTAGCAAACAAAATGCTCACATACCTACTTTAATCACTCTCACGCTTACGTTTCTTTTTCCCTGAGGAATCCCTTAGAGTTCACACAGCATCCTCTCAAGCTCTCACGCTTTTAGGACACCCACGCTATCTTTCTCTCATATCGCTACGATTTCCATGAACCCTGGGGGACAGGGATCAACATTCCTTACGAGCAATATTAACCTCTCTCAACAAGAGCCAACTCGTCACCACAAATACTCTCTGTCTTTCTCCTCATTTTTTCTTACCTTCTCGATTCCTAGAATGCTGTTTTACTGACTTGAGCGTCAAAGTATTTTTGATGGAATAATATCCCACTAGCACCTAACCTTTCGTTTGTTTTAGTGGTGAGCAAGATCCAAATTAGGCGGACGGAGCCAAATTTAGCTACCAACGTAACCCGAACCCATTCGAAGTTTGGTTCTAGGATGCATCATTGGCGTCATTTGTGGAAAGCGCTTACAAAAAGCGTATCACCTTGCTCAGATACTTTCTTCAGCCACACCTTAAGAATCCACGTCATCATCTGAAATGGTGAACACGAGAGTACAAACCAGTGAGCATGCCAAAAACGTGGCCTCGCCCAACCAGGACTACGCTGCTGGTACTCTGGTCAACGGGACGGTCAACGGGGTACCCGCACTTTTCTTTCAAAATCTAGTGGAGTACATGTAGAGTACGAACAAGATACTCCAAATACTCTACTTTCGCTAGGAGCCCGCACAGCAGGGGGCTCCACCAACAGCAGCCCCCGCGCTGCCCTCCAAGAGAGGAGGCCAAAGGAAGAAGAAACCTGCCAAGAAATCCAAAAGATCGGCCAACATTCAGATGCCACAGCCCTCATGGGACCAAAGCTAACCAAGGCCTAGGGAGCGTTCAGGCAACATGACTCTAGATGAAAGTCCGGAGCAAAGGAACCCTTGATATACTAGGGCAGAATCATGGACCCAAGTCGAAGAAGCAGCCTCTCGGGCCATCAGATCCGCTGGAGGCAATAGCCGGCTCGCGACTGGCCATACTAGAGGAGGGACGAAGTTAAGAACATTTCTTAACTCTAAAAGATCAGCCAACATAGCTCGAGTAGATCCAAGACGGGAGAAAATCTAGAACCGCGATGAGCGCACGACAGATTTTGATAGATCTCCTTTTATAGCAGAGATCTTGAGCCGTCCCATGCCCGTAAAGTTTAAAATGCCAACCCTTGACTAGTGCGATTGCAGCACCGATCCCGTCGAACACCTGGCCCACTTCCGCACCCATCTGAGTCTACAAGGGTCAGGGGACGCAACCATAGATCGCTGCTTCCTGCTTACCATAAAAGGGGACGTACGCATTTGGTTCCATCACCTCCCCTTAGATACAATTCAAAGCTTCCGAGAGCTGACTGACCTCTTTCTGTCGTATTATGCCTCCAGTCGCCGAGAGGAGAACCAGCCTTAACACCTATCGCATATCAAGCAAAAGCATGGGGAGAATCTGCAGAAGTTTCTGGATAGTTTCGTGGTAGAAGCTAAGTGGATCCCCAGACTCACGTAAGAGATAAAATCGGGCAGTTTCATCTCAGCGTTGATGCATAGAGATTTCTTTAGGCACCTGGTGCATAAGAATCACGAAAGAGATAAAATCGGGCAGTTTCATCTCAGCGCTGATACATAGAGATTTCTTTAGGCACCTGGTGCATAAGAATCCACAGACCTTTCGGGAAGCAAAATCTATCACCAAGGCTTACGCAACGGCAGAAGAGGTCAATAAGGCTAAGTGTCTCGAGCAAATCGAATAGACTCGCTCTTTTCCGGCTGAAGGAAAGAGGAAGTATAGCGGTGGTGATCACTCCTTCTGGAAGCACCATAGGAATGGACCACCAGAGCACAAGGACTTTGGGCCAATCAGCCTAACGCCTTTGACCGACACGCGTCGAAACGTCATCATACAGATTCAGAGTGAGAAGTTCTTTAAGTGGCCAAAATCACTTAAAAAAGTGAAAGTAGGGAATCCAGTCAAATACTGTAATTTTCATCGATCTCCCGAATACTCTACCGAAGACTGTAAAACACTCCAGCGGGAGATAGAAAAGCTGATCCGCAGAGGCCACCTTATCAGGTTCATCAAGAACCTTGGCCAGACCTCTAGTACAGCAAGCGGTGGAGGCTTGGAACCGTCTCCTCAACGAAATCAGGTTACGACAGGAGCATTCAACATAATTACAACTCGGCTTGCCAAGACTCTGGTGGACCATAGGGAGCAGCATGTTGGGAAGAAGAAGTAGCGCACCGAGAATAATGTCATTAGTTTTAGTAATAATGACTTTGAGCATGTAGTTTCTCCCTATGAAGACCCCTTAGTTGTATCCACCATCGTTTCAGACGGTAGCGTCGACTACCAGCAGAAATGAATATTTATTGATAATGGAAGTTCGCGTGATTTGCTTTACCTTGATACATTTTTTAAACTTTGTCTAAAAAGGAGTCAGTTAAAGCCTGCTAAAGGGTCGTTATATGCTTTTATAACGAACCAGTGCCTGTCCAATGAACAATCCAGTTAGAGGTGACCCTGGATATATACCCAAAAACGGCGAGTTAAATACTCACATTCTTGGTAGTTGACCTGCCTTCCGTTTACAGCGTTATACTAAGCCGCCCGTGCCTAATAGTATTCAAAGCCATCACATCGATACCGCATCTTAAAATAAAATTCCTAACAGTTTGTGGTGTAGGCAAAATATTGGGCGACCAAGTCACTGTACGGACATACTACATGTCCGAGATCGCCCCAAGTTGGAACATCAGATCGGCAGGAGAACTCGATCATCGAGACAAAGCAACTTTACAACAAGCGCAGTCTAGAAAGGCAATCGATCTAATCCAACTAAACTCGAAAGAATAGGAAAGGTGTGTACAGATTGACGGCTCGCTCACCGGGACACTGCGCAATGACTTGATCACATTTTTATGAAAAAATGCTGACATTTTGGCATAGACTCCCGCAGATATGCCTGAAATTTTGATCGGAGTAATTGTCCATAAGTTGGGCCTCAATCCCGGCCGCAAGCCCATTAAGGAGAAGCAAAAAAATCACTCCGTGAAAAAATTAATTGCCATCCAGGAAGAAGCAAAAAAGTTGCTGAACGCCGGCTTCATCAGGGAGGTCTAGTACCCAGATTGGCTTACTAACATCGTCTTAGTAAAAAAAAGTAACGGAAAATGGTGAATGCACGTCGACTTCACCGTCGTTAACAAAGCCTACCCTAAAGACAGATTTCCCTTACTCCGAATCGACCTATTAGTGGACTCTATATCTGGACACGAGCTGTTAAGCTTCATGGACGCGTACTCGGATTATAACCAGATTTGGATGAGCCCAAAGGACGAGAAACACACCGCATTGATGACGAACCAAGGCAACTACTACTACAAGATCATACCTTTTGATCTAAAGAACGAAGGCACCACTTACCAACGGCTTGTGAATAAGATGTTCGAAAAAAATATCAGCCGTAATATAGAGGTACACGTCAACGATATGCTTGTCAAGAGTAGAGACACCAATGACCATATTCGTGAACTGGCTGAACCTTTCGAGGTGCTCGCGCGTATAATATGAAGCTGAATCCGGCCAAGTATATCTTCGGAGTATCCTCAGAAAAATTCTTAGGATTTATAGTTTTTCGGTGAGAGATCGAGGAAAATCCAGAGAAGATTAAGACTCTCGCAGATATGACCCCTCCGCGAAACGTCAAGAACGTCCAAGACAAGCCGGACGACTGACAGCCTTATCTCGCTTGTTAGCAAAGTCAAACGGCAAGTATCCGCCTTTCTTTAAGGCATTGAGGGGAACGAAAGCAAACAGATTCCAGTGGACTCTGATACCCAGCCACCGATCTACTATGTCAGCAAAATGTTGACCGGTCCAGAGACACACTACCCACGCGCGAAAGGTTACCCTTGGCACTTATCTTCTCAACCCGGAACCTGAGACCTTACTTCCAAGCTCATTGCATGATTGTTTTCCCCGACCAACCTCTGAAAAGTATTATCCAGAAATCAGAGTTTTTGGGTGGTTGGTAAAATAGGCTATCGAATTGAGAAAGTTCAGCATCGAATTTCAGCCCTAGCCTGCCATTAAGGGGTAGGCTCTGACCGACTTTATCGTCAAGACCACGACACTAATCCTCAAGGAATAGCCCGTTGAGGACACAGAGCAGTACGAGGAGTGGCTGGAATCGGTTCTCAATGTGGACGGATCATTTACGGACTCAAGCAATGGAGTCGGAGTAGTGGTCAAAACTCTAGATGTGTTTAAGGTAAAGTACTCACTCCAGCTCAACTTCCTGACGACAAACAATATTATCGAATATGAAGTTCTGTTGGCTGGGTTAAGGCTGGCTAAAGAGTCTCGACTAAACGACTGATTGTCTACAGCGACTCTAAATTGATCGTCAACAAGGTTAATGGGAGTTTCGAGACATGTAGCCCTCACCTGGCTAAATACTTGGCCAAGGTGAAGGAGTTCAACAGGAGATTTGGCAAGGTGACCCTTATCCATGTCCCCAGAATTAAGAACTGGAAGGCCGACAAACTTGTTATGGCAATGATGGCCGAAAACCTAGAAACGTACTCGAGGGACATGGGAAAAATTTTTAGCGCCCCCAGCACGGAGGAGCAGGATGCGATGCAAATCTTCGACATCGAAAACTGGATGACGCCTTATGTAAGGTACTTAATAGACGAAGCACGGCCAGACGACGCAGACAAGGCAAAGCGGAACAAGAAGATGGTCAACTGGTATACTATGGTCGATGGAAGGTTCTATCCTCGTGGCTACTCGATCCCTTATCTCAGGTGCTTAACCTCAGAGGAGGCAGACTATGTTCTGAGCGAAATCCACCCTAGAATCTACGGGTCGCACATTGGCAGGAACAACTTGGCATTTAAAATCATACACCAGGGATATTACTAGCCAATGATAAAGAAAGATGCCCTCAATTTCGAAAAGAAATGCGAAAATTGCCAACTTCATGGCAATCTTCTCCACCAGCCGTCCATTGAATTAAGGGCTCTTCAACTTCCTTGGCTTTTCGCACAATGGGGGCTCGATATTGTCAGCCTGTTTTCCGTTGCTATTAGGCAAAAAAAGTTTATTATTGCTAGTATTGACTACTTCACAAAGTAGGCTGACACCTCCTTGCTAGCCAAAATCACAGAGTACAATGCTCTGAAATTCGTCCGCGAGCGCATTCTCAGCAGATTTGGCATTTCCGAGGTTATCGTTACTGACAATAGAACCTGATTCTCTAGAAAACGTTTCACCAAGTATTACACCAATCTAGACATCAGATTGGTCCACACTTCGGTGGCGTATCCGCAAGTCAATGGACAGGTGGACGTCACAAACCGTACGCTACTCCATGGTCTGAAAACCAAGCTGGAGGATGCAAGGGGCTCCTGGGTCGACAAACTGCCCTCCATCCTATGGTCTAACCGGACCACTCCTAAAGAACCAACTCGCGAGATGCCTTTCAGCCTCAGCTACGGGACTGTGGTGGTCATCTCGGTCAAAATCGGGCTCCCGAGTCTTAGGGTTGAGTCTTTCGTCCCGCAGGGTAACTCCTAGAAAACTTGGGAACACTTAGACTTGCTAGAAGAAGCTCGCGATACCGTGAGGTTGTGAATGGTGGCCTACCAACAACGGGTTGCACTCTATTACAACAAAAAGGCTAAAGCGCGATACTTCAAGGTCGGACACCGGGTCCTACGAAGTATCAAGGCTGCAGGACAGATCGCCAACCAAAATAAACTCTCCTCGAATTAGGAAGGTCCCTTCCTAGTCTCCGCCGTCCTGCGAAACGGAGTGTACAAACTCCAAACCTAGAACGTCAAATTGGTTCCTCGGACGTGGAATGTGATCCATCTCAAACGTTACTTCTAGTAAATGCACAAGTAAGTCAACCATATGCATGCATGTAGGAACATTTGGCACGTTATATTTTTTATATCACCTCACTGTAGATTCCATTACTTACCATTTCCATATGTATGTTTCTATCTATTTGCAGGTTTATGCAACCTAGATCGCCCCTAAGTTGGAAGGATTTTTACCTTCTCGTAATTAAACCCTGGTCATCCAGGTGATCCACGAGCGGTTATAACTAAACCCGGTTCATCCAGGCGGCACACGAACTGTCGTAATAAAACCCGGGTCATCCAGGCGGCCTACTAACGGTAAGACTAAACCTTGATCATTCAAGTGGCCCATTCACGGTCAAAATCATAGGGGGCTCAACTAGCACAAGCCACAATCTCCATCGCTATGAGCGAGTATGATCAGTCAACAACGATCGTCAAGAGCAAAGGCACTCCGTCCAAAAGTCGGCCACCCCAGTTCGTGCTAGGGCAACGCTGCCAAGCCACTACTCATGCAAGAGCGTAGAACGGGCTTGACCCAATGTCAGGGTATACGTTGTGTCTGCTCCAGAGAGCACAACAAACCTCTAAAGTAGCACTGAATGACCAAATTTGTGTACAATATGCCCAGTCATCCGGCCCATGAAACAACTTGTAAATCGAGAAATGAAAAACAGGAACAAAAAGTGCAATAAAGAAGACGCAAACTGCCAGAACAAAACGGTACATCAGAGCACTACTTATTAATATGTCATCATAACATAAAGTGTGTACAACGTTTTTCATAATGTTTCACAAAAGGAAAAGGGAGCCAAGAGACTTTAGACAGTGCTGAGATATCATGACTCAGCATGGTGGCTCCCTGAGGGTGATGAACCTCCTCGTGAGTCACGTTGGTATCTTCGACCATGGGCACTGGAGTACCACACTAAGTCAAATCTCTATGTGGCACCAGCATTGTGCGAATACAGGAACCCGATGGAGAAACGAGGATCCACCAGGGAGGTGAGCCTGCAGCAAAGGTGGATTCCCTCCTAAAACCGCTCCTCCAGAACAAGTGCCACCTCTTCAAGGCGAAGCCTTATCCTCAGCTCGCCCTCGAGTGCCGCGATTCGCTCCAAGACCCATTGGTGCGCTTCCGGATCTTCCCGCCCGTCGTCATTAAAGATCGCCCCCAAACGAATGGAGCACCCCCTCTCCTAAGTCACCTCATCCTCCTCCGAGGAGGAAATCTCAACCACGTTGCCCTGCACCTCGTGAGGCTGACAAACAAAAGGGTGTTAGTAAAGGGAAATACAAACTGTTGCAACGAAAACCCTAAGAGCAAATGACAAAGGAAATACTTGGCGAGAAGACCCAGGTAGATCGATGCAGGCGGCACAGAAGGGCTGTGAAGAGCTCTGAGTGGATGACCACCCAGAGGAGGAACCATGGAAGGGGCAAGCGTGTCGTCTGGCCCCCAGTTGAGGAGAGTATGAAGGTAACCATATTCTCATTAGCCATGGAAAAGCAAGAAGAGGGAAAACGACTATGGAACAAGACTCAAAGGGGAGAATTGCTAGGGAAAACCCTCAGAACCCTAGCCAACTTATAAACCAGACTCCCCACCTAAAACGAGCAGTGTGCAAATAAAAGGGTCGTGTCATTTCAAATCACGTCGTCTTGGAACCCAGCGACGTTTGCGTCAAGCATCTGTGATGGCAGTCTGAATGTCACAGCAGCAACCCTTAACCCGTGAAAGAGCAAAGGACACGACGAAGACTCAGGTAAGGGCAGACGGCATCCCATGGGCAAACTGGCCACCAAAAGCTGACCGCCAAAATGCCAGTCGCCAACAATTGGCCTCCCGAGGCTGTGTTTCGGCAGCGCCATCAAGATCATAATCACAGACGGAGAGCGAATCCCATCCGATGACAGGATCCTCTCTGATAACTTCCACAAGACTTAATCTCATTTGCAAGAATGACCCAAGAGGGATGGACAACTAACTTGCTCAAGACTCACTAAGTTGGCCAAAAAAGGCAACGACTAATGCGAGAACAGAGAACACTAGTAAAGCATCCATTTTATTGATAAAAGTCGATACAATTACAAGGAGTAAGAAAAGCAAAACCTAAAGAGGAGCAGGGCTCCAGGAGCAAAAGGCGGCTGACCCACGACACTCTCTCGATGTTAGACGGAATGGTTTACGTGGTCAAGGAGTTCCACTAGAATGTTGGGATCAACCAACCGTGCTATACGACGGCAAAGGTAGACCCCCTCCCACAACCGCGTTGTCAGCATCTCGAAAACCTTGCAGGGGCATATGCGACCGGACAACTCATTCTTTAAGGATGACTTCTGCTCTGTGAGTTGGTCAATACGCCACATAGCGCCATCCCTCTCCTCCGTCAGTAGGACGTTCTCCTCCCTCAGTCTAGTGACCTCATCCTCAAGACTAGCCACTACAGCTCTTGTAAGCAGAGTGTCAATCTCGCATTCTCTACCTCCATGCCTGAAATCACAGACTGCAAGGTGGCAGCTTCCTCCTGATGCCCAGCTCTCCACAGCTCCAACTCCTCCTCAAACCATGCTATCTCCTTGTCTCGATCGATGCGGCCTAAGTCCCACTGGCGCAGTGCCTTGGTAACTGTCATGCCAACTTTCTCCTCTTGCAAAGGCCCCCGCGTGTCAAATGACAACAACGGAGAAGAATGGGAGAGGGGGAGCTACTAAAGCTTACCGGCTAGATTCTATGCCCTGGCCTCACAGGCATGCCGTGAGACTTGGACTTCAAGGACGGAGGACTGAACCTGGTGGCCTCCTGATCAGGACCAGCAGCAGCCTCCATTGCACACTCCTCTAGAAGCTCAGCCATCGAGTCTTCTGACTCACCAGGCTCTTTGCCAGCTAGCTCCTCCGCTATCATAGGCTATTTAAAAATCAACTGAAAAGCTTAGCTGGCAGCTTAATAATGGACAAGACGATGACTGGCTCGACAATCAGCCCAGGTGGCAGGTCATCTGCTGGCTGATCAGCCGACTCCAGTGGCTGTGCATGCAGCTCGTCGGCTAGCTCTGCTTGTGACCCATAGGCTGGCTCCGATGCCTCCGCTCGCGTCTCGCCAGCCGGCTCCACGGACTCCGCTGGCAACTCGACGGCCACCTCTCCATTTCAGCTGATAGCTCAATATCCGACTCAGGTTGCAGCTCGATAACCAGCTCCAGCATCTATGGCTATGGCTCAGGAACTGACTTCCTTAGCTCAAGTTGCGGCGCCAACACCGGCGCCGTTTGTGCCAAAATCACGGAGCTTCCCGCTCCACTACGCCAAATGGCCTCAAATCCCTCAGAAGCCATCTCGTCTCCCGAGCGGTCACCCGCTCCGTAAAAACGGCCAGCAGCTATGTAATCTGACCCAGAGGATGACGAAGAAGGCTTCAAAACTGCAGTCCTCTTTTGCCTTGGACCGAGGGGAGCAGTAATAGGGAAGGACACACCGAAAATTAAAACTCTTGCTTTCCTTTTTCCCCCAAAAGTCTCCGATAACGGCGGCCTGAACTTCTGAACGGGAGACAGAGGACCCCAATTGACTTTCTTGGTCACCTTTCGAGAAACCAGATGGTCTCTCCTAAATTTCCTAGAATGCTTTTTCACAAGCTTCAACGCCTTTTTCATGGCGTCAATCTCCGCATTCTCTGGCGTTCCAGTCAACTCCTTTGGAACCATGCCCCATTCCCAAGACAGGGGCCACAACTCCGCAATATGGTCAAAGAAGAAGTGATCCTTCCAATTTTTCAGCGAATTATAAATGGCACTGTTGATGGGAAGGTCACTTGGAGCCAAAGAAATCCAATCAGCACTCTGAGTAAATTGAAACATCACTCTCACGGCGTTGCCCGTCAATATCCGAGAGTGATGGCGCATAAACATGTACATGGAATAGAGATATCACACGCTGTTGGCGTGAAACCATGCAATGGGTACCTGGAGAGCAACAAGGATATCAAGCTACTCCTAAGGGATTGGAAGAGGGAGCCTACTCCTCAAATGGGCCTTGTATACGGCAATGTCAGGAGGGGAACAGGCACTATCCTCCTTGCAAGGGACCCTGGAAGCAATCTCGTTGGGGATGTTTTACTCAACATACAACTCGTTCACTTCACTCGCGCTAAGAACAAAGGCAAATTGAGAAGCCATGGAAGTGAAGGAGAAAAAGGAAAGACTTAGAATTTTGCTAGTAGGAGAAAATGAAGGCAAGCATGAGAAGTTTGAAATACAACGGACGGAATGCTTAAAGGTATGCGAACAGCAGAAAAAGGAAAAAATTTTCTCGTAAAGGTGCGCCTATCATTATTGGCACGTGTCACTCCCTAAAAGGTTGCCGGTGATTCAGATCCCCTGGCGCATTAATTGCGGGATAGCGCACCCCTTGCGTGTGGATGGGTGGCCCACTTTTGAACTGACAGTCTGGCGGCGTGATGGCGCGTCCCTTCAAACTCTCATAGTTCTCCGGATTTCATCCTCGATGGTCAATGAATCCGGTCGACTTCTCCTTTGCAAGTTCTCCAAATTTCATCCTAGATGGTCAGTGAATCCGGTCAACTCCTCTTTCGCAATTTCTCCAGATTTCATCTTAGACAGTCAATGAATCTAGGAAACTCCTCCTTCGCAAGTTCTCCATATTTTATCCTAGACGGTCAATGAATCCGGTTAACCCCTTCTTCGCAAGTTATCCGGATTTCATCCTAGACGGTCGAGGTTTTTGGCCTATGCTTCCTTCCCCAGAGCAGTAGATCTTGTCAGATATCAAATCACGTGACCCATGACGAACATGCTGAAGGTCAGAATTCAAACCACCAGTATGGGAGGTTAGTGATAGGTACGTCAGGAATGGGTAGACCCAGAAGTGACGGCCCAGAACCACCAAGGCCCATTTTATATCACGACGGTCAATGCAGAGCGTTAACCGGTTGAAAGCCAAAAAAGACAGAAAAGCAGGACTAACAACTTGAACGGTCAACTTTCAAGACGATCAACGATTTTATTGACTAAAATTTTAACTACTTGAAGATCAAGCTCAACGCGGCGCAAGCCTAACTTGTCCCACACGACCAGCAACGGTCTTCTCCCTTAATTTCATGCTCCCCCGAAAAGATAATCTCCATTGTAATGGTCACCAACAGATTCAGCGCATGCCTTATGAGAAAGGCGCTGGATTCTCTCCCCTATTTGTTGTAAATCCTAGCAGTTAAAAGTACAGAAAGAAGGCAGTCCTCCCAAGGAACCGTTATCGCCATTAATGTGAATGCTAAGAAAGGAAGCCAGTTTAGCAGAGTATTGGAATCAAGCACTCCTGCCAAAGGAAGGATGCCTAACCTCTCAACTATAAAAAGGCCATGGAATTCACACTCCAGGGTACGCCTTCTTTTAGCAAATAAAAAGCTTTCATACCTACTTCAATCGCTCTCACGCTTACGTTCCTTTTTCCCTGAGGAATCCATTAGACCTTACACAGTGTCCGCTCGAGCTCTCATGCTTATAGGACACCCATGCTCTCTTTCTCTCCTGTCATTACGATTCCTAGAAACTCTGGGGACAGGGATCAACATTACTCACAAGCAACATTAACCTCTCTCAACGAAAACCAAATCGTCGCCACAAATACTCTCTGTCTTTCTCCTCATTTTTTCTTAATTTCTTAATTCTTGGAAGGCTATTTTACTAACTTGAGCGTCGGAGTTATCCTACCGACACTAACCTCTCATTTGTCTTAGTGGTGTGCAGGATTCAAACTAGGCGAACGGAGTTGGATTCAACTACCAACGTAACATGAACTCGTTCAAAATTTGATTTCATGATGCATCAAAACTAAATATTAATTTAAAATTAAATATGACAGGCTAAAATGTTAAAAATATATATAAATGTATAAAAAAAATAGGAGAAAATCTATCAATTAATTTACTAGTAGAAATGTCATGCTTGGTTTGAGTGAAATATTGAATAAATGTTGATCGATTCAATCAGTCTGGCCCAATCCAGGAGCCTATTCGCAAAAATGACTCATTTGGAATTGGGTGATAGCCTAGCGTCTCCAGACGACCCAAATAGACCAATGGATTTGACGGCCCAGCTTCAGTGGCTCTAATGACTTTACCGGTCGGATGAAACCCTATAACCGATTGAAACAGCATGGCCAACCACACCACCTTACCCGAACAATTCTGTGGACGGTTCCCAATTGATAAGAACCACTTAACCACTTTTCAACTCTATAAATATCTTCTTAGCCAATAAAAAGGGAAAAACTGAATACTAGGGTGGCAAGGCATAATAAAAAGAAAAAAAAATACTTTCATTATAAACATATCCCTCTTCCTAAACTATTGAGTTTGGTCACTCCCTTATAGATAATTCAACAAATAGATGCATCATCGAAAAATTATACAGGGCTTATGCGATATTTGGAGTACTACAAATTGGCTGCAACAAAGACTGGAGAGGCCGATTGCCGGAGTGGGCAAATGTAGAAGAGATCAATTTATCAGAGTGGACAAATGTCGGAATGACTATTTGTCGGAATAAGCAAATTTCGGAGTGGAAAAAATTCAAAGTGTTCACGTGTGAAATGCATGCGACAAATGACCAGAAGTGCAGCAATGGTGCTACTCTTGAGCTGACCGGTTGGAAAATAGGAGGTCGGTCGGCCGGAGTGTAAAACGGCCAACTAGGCAGTCGAGAAGCAAGAAGTCGGTTAGAGAGACCGACTAGCTGAGAGAAGAAATCAGCCAGGGAGGCTAGCCAACTAAGCTGAGATGAGGCCGACCAATGACGCTAATACAAAAGGACGACTAGGAAATGTCAGTTCAAAGGAGTTGACCTGGTGAAGTAGGTAGATGACTTTGCAGAGTGGGCACCAGACTCTGGGGAGTAGGTGTCAGGCTTTTTCAGAGTAGGCAGTTATTTTCAGAGTTGGTAAGTTGGCTTTATAGAGCATGCGCCGTTCATGCAAAACATGTGCCATTTAGGGATGTGTGAAAACTGGTAAAGGCGTAGAAAATAACAAAATTGGTATGACAAATCATCTACAAGATCAAGTCAGGTGAGGAAATGAGATTTGGAGTTGGAGTCACTATAAAGCATACCAAGCGCTTCAAAAGAATATATGATGGCAGCAGCGGTGGAACATGAAAGGAGAGTGAAACATGGCAAAATACGGAAAGGAGCTCTCGTCGTTTGCCATCTGCCACTACACTTGTAAAATCAGAGTAAGTAGAGAGTACCACCAATAAGAAGAAGGAGATGAGAAAAAGTGGAAATGGGAGTTTCTTTACTTTGAATATTATTTTTCTTATTCTGTCTCGAATGAGTTATTGGTATTTTATCTCGGGGGTTATTTGTAATCAATTTTACATAGTAAATTTATTTTTAGAGTTTATCATGTAATTTTTTTTAATTAATAAGATTTTTCACGTTAAAAATCCTTATACATTCTTGTATTTCTTATACTCACATTCTTGATGGCTAATAGTCAACAGAGGAGTTTGGATTTTTCGCTGCGCCAGGTTGAGTGTGAATTCGGATGTCGAACCCCAGTATAAACAACATTCCCCATCCTTAAATCAATCACACGTGCATTATTACGCTCATTAAACATCCTATTCTTTTTTTTTAATTAAAAAATTATTGATTTGAATATTATAGGCTATATCGGGGGTAACTCCATATATCATTTTATATCTTGTTTATTTATTGTGTTACGTAGGCTCTAGATTGAAGAATATAAATATCAAACTAGTATCTGATCAACCAAATATAAATATCTAATTCTTAACTTTTTAATCCGTATAATAATTCGGATGCTTACCAAAAAAAAGTATAATAATTCGGATCTGAGACATGTTTAATATATTAAATATTTTGCAAGTTATATCGTATTTTTTAAGTTATTAATTATTTCAGATTACTCACTTAAAAAATCTGACGTAAACTTTTTTTTTAATAATTGATTAAATAACGTAAACATCGGTTTTTTGGGAAAGAATAAAACACATGGAGGTGTGCTATCCAAGTGTAAATAATTTTTTTTTCCCCTTGAAAAACATCGCCGTTCTACATTTTATGTATTTAATTAACTTAGAGATGAGTTGGTGCAACTGGAGGCAGCGGGACAGAGCAATTGAATGGAGAAGGTGAGGTAGACAGACGCAGACGACGCGAGGGAGTGGAGTAATCGTCACGTTGAGATAATAAATTCTCTAATTTTCCAAATTAATTCAAGAAAACACGATGTCAGTCAGCTGGCGTCTGCAACTTGTCATGCACGCTCACCCACCACACGTGGCGTGCCTTAGCTCTCCGTGCACAGGTCCACCCGTCGCGTCTTTTCACGAATCACCGAAATTATTAGGGGAAAAAATTATTTGTATTTTATTTTT
>JAODPA010151434.1:0-14941 GCA_025585075.1 Nepenthes mirabilis
TTTCAAACAAATATAAGTATAAATTTATTTCAACAAAGATATAACAATTTTGTACTTAAGAGATGGCTAATATTTTAATATGTATTCTGATTTTCTCAAGTGAAAGTAAGCTATCTTCGTGTGTAAAGAATAAAGTTTATGTAGTAGGTAAGAGTAAAGAACCCGTTGATACAAAAATGCATCTCAGTACTGGTCCATCACATTAAAAAATTTCAAAGTGGATGTTCTTAACACTAATTAATCATCATTATGTTTGTATTTATACTACAAAAAATATCAACCTTAGATATAGTACCGTTTAAGAAATAAATTAAATATTAAATCTGTGTCAATCTGATATTTATTGTTATAATACAACTTATTTGATATTTTTTAAAAAAAATATATCAAATTGATGCATTTTGGGATCCGGATTTTAGATGGATCTTGATTTCCGCTTTAAATTTCCTTACCCAATTGACTTGAGTCACGTGAATCCGACCGACGTCTTTAAAAACCTGGAACCTACACGCCACAAATAAAAACAGAAAAATCAGATTACCTACGGGGACTGATCTCCGATAGGTTCTCTGACACTCAAGTTAGAAAAATCTTTCTCTATCTCAAAGAAAGTTGCAAATGAAAAGTATCTCTGTCTTTATTCTGTTTTTTGGGTTTTTTTGTTATTGTATTTGATTGAGTGAGAATGAGTTTTTTCTCTTCTTTTTCGTATCTGAGAGCCTGCTTTTATAACGTTGGGACCGTTTTGGTAATACTTACTTATTTTTGTCCATTCCAGTAACCACCTTTAGATAAGGAAAGACAATTTCGGGCCTGTCATTATGGATAAGAGCTGTCGATTATAGGCAAAAGTGTAAACCAAAATTAACTGCAGCCCACAGGTCTTGGGATGGGTCTATTGGGCCTCCTTTTCATTGGGATCTTCCATTTGGGTTAGTCCAATTTTGACCGTATTCATCACTAGTCCTCTATACTAGAGGTTTGAGAATTCAACCTTCAGTATGTCTATTGATGGCTCACGTTGGCCTTGATTTGATTTCCTTTGTCCAGCAATTTTCTGTGGATTCATTACTAATTTCTTACGGTAATGAATATATTGCTAATGTTGGAAAATATTCTGTACTTAATGATTTGCTTGTCCCTCTTGGACTATAAATAAGGAATACCACTTATGTTCTTACCATACTTTGTTATTATAGCAATAGTTCAATGCTGGCATGGGTTTCTAGCTATCAGCGGTTTTAATCTGAGATAATTTATCTCTAAGGCTTCAGGAAGTCATCTTGAACATCGGAAATTTGCTTTGGTTTCTTCCTTTTTTATGGGAAGCTGCTTTGGTTTCCCATTTTCGTGCTTGCCTTGGAACTTCCATTGCTGTTGGTGAAAATAAGGGTTTTGAGTTCCTATGGACCTCCCTTCACCCTTGCGATGGGTCCTCTTCTGGGCAAGCCGCTCTTGTTGCTCCTGAACTCCAGTTACATAAAGTGTTGCTCGCTGCCAGGAGCATTCTTACCTTACTTGTTGGTCTAGTAGATATTTGATAAGTTCTCCATCATTTCCACTTTGTTGTAATATGTTCGGTATATTCACCGTTGGATATGTTGTATCTTGCAAGAGTGAATCAAGAATGAAATCTTTAAAGCATTTTACTTGCCTTTATTTATTATTATTATTATTATTATTTTATAAATATACAAGATGGATCTGAATGACATGAGCAAATCCAATCCAGATACTATCAGCTGGCAAAACTACTAGTTTTGCCAATATTATCGGCTGATAACATTACCGGTATGACCAAAATTATCAGGTGGCAAAACTACCATTTTAGCCAAAATTATCGGCTGGCAACATGACCAGTATGACCAAAATTCTCAGGCGGAAAAACTACTATTGTGAGATCCCGATCCGAAAAACATGATAATTAGGAAGTGAGTTGATGATCAGAGTGGATGAAAGATGGCCGGTTTGATGTTGATGTAGAAGCCGAAGTTAATGATGAAGGAGCCGGAGTTGATTTTGATGTAGAAGCCAAAATTGATGTTGATGTAGAAGTTGAAGTTGACGTTGATGAAGAAGCCGGAGTTGATGTTGAAGTAATAGAAGCCGAAGTTGATGTTGATGAAGGAGCAGGAGTTGATGATGATGTAGAAATCGGAGATGTTGATGATTTGATGGAGGTTGGTGCAGCCAAAGTATGATGAGGCCAGAGCAAAGTTGATGGAGGCTGGATTTAATTGAGGATGGTCGAAGTTGATGAAGATGATGATGGTCGGAGTGAAGGTGGCCGGGTTGATGATGGGTGAAGATGATGAAGGCCGGAGTGAGGATGGTTGGAGTTGATAAGTTGAGACCTGGAGTAGATTTATCTAGTTCGTTGACTCTTTTCACTTATCCGGAGTAAATAAATTGCTACCACTTATTTCGCGGACTTTCTAGAAGAAAAATACCAAGTAGGTGACTTACCCCACCTACTCTCACCTAACCCATCCTCTATAAATGTTGAGTTCGATAGTGAGGAAAAGAGTTGAAAAAATCTGTGAAGAAGAGAGAAGTAAGAGACGAAGATGAAGAAAGAGTCTTGGACCAGGTTGGAGTGAAAAGTTTGAAAATCAGGTAAGTGTACTCTCCATTTTTAAGTTCAGGTTTTAAGAATGTTTTAATACAAGAGTACTTGGGAAATTGTTTTCTATGTTCGCTATTTTGGAATACCTCTGTTTCGTTAACTACATCCTAGAACCCCCTCCCCTACGTTTGTTACGAAAAGTATATGAATTTCATGAGTTGGATTTAAGTTTTATGATTTTGAATTTGTAACTCCTGACTTGGATTGTATGCTTTAGCACATGCTTATGTTCAAATTATAATCGGATTGCTTTGCATAAATGTAACTCTTGACTTTGATTTTATGTTTTGGCCCATACTTTATGTTCAATTTATGTTCGTAATACTTCATATGAAAATTTTGCGTGGAATTGGAATGATAAAATATAAAGGCTTTTGAATCTGTCCGGAGTATGGAATATGTGAACTTTGAATCGGCCTTGAGATATGATAAATTTTGACTAAACTATGAATGAACGAATAAAAACGGACCTAGAACTGTTCCAAAGTCAGATAAGATTCTTTGGTATACCTTAGAACGTTGCGGTGGTAATTGGGGATAACTTCATTCATGGAGTGATACGTTCCTCGGGACGCAATGAGAGGATGGAAATTTGAATTTTGAACTCTGAACTTTGAATATGGAAATGGAAATGGATATGACTTTTGAACTTTGTCCTTTGATTGTGTGGAGTGAATATAATCTATCATCGATTACTCTCCCTCTTGGCTAGTAGGGTCTACCAGCCTAGGCCCCTTTGAACAATAAAGTTAAAAATGGATGAACCAATAAAAATAATATAAATTATGAATTTCGGAATTTGATGCGGAACTGTGAACTTTGGAATTTGACCCTAAGATATGGACTTCAGAAATTGACACTAAATTCATGAACTTCAAAAACTTGTATTGAACGATAAAGTTATGTGCTTCGAAAATTGGTGTTGAAATGTAAATTTTATAAACTTCGAAAATTTGTAGTTATGTACTTCGGAAATTGACATTGAAATGTAAATTTATGTACTTCAGAATTTGTCATTGAACTATGAACTTTGGAAAAGGATGTTGAATTAAGAACTTCAGAAATGGCATTAATCATGAATTCCAATACTTCTATGATTTTGTTTTAATGCATTTATGATTTACATTGTATGTTTTTATACCTTGTTGGGTTATGACTTACTCTATTGAAATTTTTCCCCCATACGAGACTATATAACTGATACTAGATGAGCAGGAATTGATAATGCTTAGCAAGGAGGAATTTTGGAGTCGGAAAGCTTGTTAAAGATTTTTAAAGATTTTTGTTAGTTCTGAATAAAATTATCACAACTTGTGAAAGAATGATGTATATGAACAATGACTATGGTTCCACTTGTTCACATTTTGGAATAGATCTACTTCTGCCATCTGTCTTTGGTTATGATCAAGTTTTAGATGGCATCTTTGTAGGAGTTTTGATTTAATGAATAGAAAGGTTAAAAGAGTTAGAGCCATGAATATTACATGACGTTAAATGATCCTGTGAGTGCATTTGTGTTTGCAAGTTTCCTTCAAAAATGAATGTATTAGTTTGGTCTGGACCATCATTAACAGAAGACAAAAAAAATCCATTCCATCACAGTTGGTATCAGGGAGAGAAACGAGATACCTTAGGAATGATTGATCGTAAAATGAAAGTATAGGCTTAAGTTTAAGTAGGACTAGGCAAGGATAATTGAGGTTAGATAGGAAGTTTAGGTGCAATCTTTAGGCCGGTTCTAGACTTTGCTGAATAATTGTTAGCCCTTTCCTATAACCTGATTCTCTGAGGTTTGTTAATATTGCTCTGTTCTCATTTATAGAATATAAATGGCCAGTAGAAGAGGTAGAAAAAATAATCGGGATGGTACTGGTATGCCCCCAGATCTTGAAATTGAGTACATAAACCAGTTAGGGAGAATGATGAACATCATAGAATCCATGGAGCAATGCCATATGGCTCCGGTCTCAACACTAGAGCCAGCTTCGATAAATTCTGCCCCAATAATATATGATAAATTCACGATGGAGAGAGCGTCGAAATTTTTGGGAGAACCGGATCCAACCAAAGCAAATATTTGAATTAGGAGAATGAAGAAGACTTTCACGGTAATACGATGCAGTAATCAGGAAAAAGTTACATTTGCGACTTACGAATTGGAAAGAGACGCCGATAGTTGGTGGGCTATGCAAAAGAAGGCGTTTAGGGTGCCCGATGAGGAAATCACTTGGGGAATGTTCAAAGAGGTATTTATGAAAAAATATTTTCCCTCCAATCTTCAAGATCAGAAAGAGAGGGAGTTTATGTGGCTTAGACAAGGAACCCGTACGCTGGCTGAATATGATGTAAAATTTACGAAGCTTTCCTGATTTGTGCCTTACTTTGTGGAGGATGAGACCGTACTTCCAAGCACACAAAGTAGTCGTCTTGACCGATCAGCCTTTAAGAGCGATTATGTAAAAGCCAGAAATATCGGGACGATTGGTCAAGTGGGTCATTGAGTTGGGTGAGTTTGACATAGAGTTTCGTCCGTGGCCCACCTTATAAGGTCAAGCCTTGGCGGACTTTATCTTCAAAACCACGATAGCAACTAAGGACTCCTTGGGCACTTGTGACGCCGAGGACTCACACAGCCTAGCGACATGGACTCTGCATATAGATGACTCAACGATGAAGGATGGTTATGGGGTTGACGTCGTGCTAAGGACGCCTGAAGGATCTGAGATCAAATATTTAATGGTCATCGGATTCCTAGCGACCAATAACGTGGCAGAATACGAGGCCTTGCTTAATGGATCGTGATTGGCAAAGGAATGCTCGGCTAAGGACCTGATTACCTACAGTGATTCAGAGTTAGCCGTCAACTAGGTCCAAGGAAATTTCGAGGCAAATAACCCATAACTGTCTAAATACCTCTCAAAGGTTTGAAGGCTTATATCGGCCTTTAAAAAGGTAGAAATGATCCATATTCCACGGGAGGAAAATGAAAAGGCGGACCAACTTGCAAAAGCAGGAGCTGCCGGGGACCCAGAGCAACATGCCTGAGGAATGCGCGAGGTCTTGGACAAATACAGTGTGAAAGACTCTGAGATAGAGGTGATGTAGATATCCGAGGCGAATAATTGGATGACCCCCTACCTAAGATATTTATCTAACGGGACATTACCCAAGGACGTAGAAGAAGCCAAGAATGTAAAGTAGACGGCCGGGTAATATACTATCATGGATGGCTGATTGTATAGTTGAGGATTCTCTTCCCTCTACTTGAGGTGCCTTATCCCAGAAGAGGCGAATTACATCCTTGGAGAGGTACACCTTGGGGTTTCTAGATCCCATATTGGGGGCAAGAACCTCACATTCAAGCTAATGAGGTAAGGGTATTACTGGCTAACCATGAAGTATAATGCCATAAATTTTGTACGAAAATGCGAGAATTGTCAAGTTTACAGCAATCTCTCTCACCAGCCGCACACGGAAATCAGAGCTTTCTAATCAGAGCTTTCTAGATCCCACATTGGGGGCAAGAACCTCACATTCAAGCTAATGAGGTAAGGGTACTACTGGCTAACCATGAAGTATAACACCATAAATTTCGTACGAAAATGCGAGAATTGTCAAGTTTACGGCAATCTCTCTCACCAGCCGCACACAGAAATCAAAGCTTTCTAATCATCTTGGCCCTTTGCGTAATAGGGGCTGGACATACTTGGACTACTGCTGATAGCGTCCGGATAAAGGAAGTTCTTGTTTGTCGGAATCGACAACTTCACAAAGTAGGTTTAGGCCATGCCATTAACTTGCATAACAGAGCGGAACGCTACAAACTTCGTCCAGCAGAGTATTGTGTGTAGGTTTGAGATCCCAAAATACATTGTGACTGATAACGGGACCCAATTCTCCGAAAAGAGGTTCACCAAATATTCCACCAATCTAAGGATACGATTGCTGCATACATTAGTCGCATACCCGCAATGCAATGGCCAAGTGGAGGTCATGAACCACACAACACTGTATGGACTAAAAACGAAGTTAGAGCACGTTGGGGGCTCATGGGTTGAAGAGCTACCGTCAGTTCTATAGTCTTACAGGATGACTCCAAGGGAGCTAACGCGTGAGACCCCTTTCAGCCTGTGTTACGGGGTCGAGGCAGTCATCCCAGTGGAAGTCGGGCTGCCAAGCCTTTGTGTGGAAAGCTTCGATCCATTCAATATTGTACAGAGAATTCGGGAGAACCTAGACCTTCTTGAGGAAGTCTGATACACAGTAAGACTGCGGACTATGGCATACCAGGAAAGGGTCGCCCGTTATTACAATAAGAAAGTGAAAGCATGTCAATTTGAGGTAGAGGACTTGGTGCTGAGAAGCATTGAGGCCACTGAAAAAAATACCGGCCGAAATAAGCACTCTATAAATTGGAAAGGACCATTCCTGGTCTCGACCATCATACGAAATGGGGCATAGCTATGCACCTATGAGGGAAGGCTTGTCCTGCAAATATGGAACGCTACTCACCTTAAGAAATATTATCAATAATATTGTAAAGCACACAAGTATATCGTTAGCATAACTTGCTTGTACAGCATTTCATTAATAAAATGACAATTTTCGTTCAAATTATCATTTTGCATTTCATGGGGTGATCACGCACACCGTCTGATAAAGTAATAAGACCCAGACTGCCCCTAAGTCAAGTGGATATGATTCCTTTCACTTGCCCTAAAAACTCGATTGTGTCTGAGTAGCCCAAGAGGCCGTACGAAAAACTCGGCTGTTTTCAAGCGGCCTAAGAGGTTGTACGAAAAACTTGGCTATGTCCGAGCTGTCCAAGAGGTCATACGAAAAACTCGGCTGTGTCCGAGCAGTCTAAGAGGTCGTATTGAAACTCGTATGAGGACGAATGGCCCCAGAGGTCGGACTTAAAACTTGGCGCGAAACCAAGCAACCCTAAAGATTGAAATAAAAACTTAGGAGGCTTAAAACAGCAAACATGCGACGATCCTAGAGGTAGCATCTTCAGCCTATGATAATTAAAAGGTTCAGACACTAAGCTAATATAAGACTAAGTTCTTCAACGATAGGTCAAGAGAGAACCACAAAGACAAACAGGGCATTTAAACTAAAACAACTTGGATTTTATTCATAAAGTCGATATGTGTACAATAGTATGCGTATATAAAAAAACGTGTACAACAAAACACATTAAGAGGGTGAAGGCCCTGCGCACTCCGAGGATCCATGCAGTCCAAAAGATTCTGGTTGTCTAGACGTCCCAGCCTACGAAGGCCCAGAAGACCTCCAACGGGCCAGGAGGCCAACCAGATGACCATTGCGCTAAGCGTTGGAGTTCCTCCGGTCGAAGAGGGCAACTGGGAACCTTGGAACCATGAGCTTCATGATTCAGTATCACATGTGGATGGCGTCCCAGTACTTGCGCTCCAGAGCAGGTGCGATGTCTTCAGGTTTCAATGAGGTCCTGAGTTCCTATTCCAGCAAGAGATTTCTCCCGCGAAGTGCAACGTGCAACTCCTCCTGTTCCTTGAGCTGGCCCTCCAATATGGAAATGCGGCTCTTGGCTTTAGCAAGTCTGAGCTCTAAGCTTTCAACGTGTACCCCCAAGGACCTAAAAGCCTCCAGTTCTTCGCAAACCTGGGTAGCCTCATTATTGATAGCGCCAAGGCCGCCGGTTACTTCCTGAAACTGTGAAGGCAAACAAATCAGTAGGACATTGACAGAAGGAAACAAAGCCAAAGGGGGGACAGAGGAATACCTTGGTGACAAGGGAACTCCCGGCAGTGCCCTCCCCTATGGGAGCTTCTGACTCTCCGGTTTCTGTGGTCGCGGCCTCCTACACCACAAAAACGTTAGCTCTGGCCACGGGTGGGGAGGAGGCATCGTCGAAGGCTAGGGGCTCTGCCCCTTCGTGGTGATCCTTGGTGGCAGCCTCAGCTTCAACAACAGGTGATGTCTTCGCACCGTCCTTGACTAGAGGATCTTCAGAGGCGGCGGTCGGTATCATCACTGGACTGTAGATTTTGATTGTTAGACAAGGAAGCTAACAGACTCTGCAGCAGGCTCTGCAGCGGGTCCAGCAACAGGCATCTCAACAGCCTAACTCTCCACAGCCTCAGCAACGTCAGCAGTTATCGCCATCGTCATCACTGCTTCATTGGTCCGCATCACCTCAACCTCCCTCACAACCTGCTCCACAATGGCGTTCTTGGATGGAGTATCCATCCAATCCGAGACCTCACTAGAGAATCCGGAAGGGATGTCAAGAATTGGCTCCTTGGGGATAGGCTAGGTGATAGCCGAGTCCGTGGATAAGCACACAAGCTCAGAAGGCTTCCCGGATGACTCGGCAGCGGCTGAAGATCCGACACTAGAAGAGTTTCAGACGGGAGCTACCAACGGAGGTCTCGGGCCCTGATGAGAGGTGCTATCACTGCAGTGTCGTCATCAGACGAGGAGTACTCAATAATGGCCGCTGGACTTTTCAAAGTCTCAGTCCGGCAACTCTTCTTTGGGTGCTCAGCTGGCTCCTTGATCTGCAGAATTGCCTCCTTTTTCCTCAGCTTCTTCTTCTTCTTCTTCTGAGGAACGGTAGCAGCGCTAGAGTCCTCGACTTGAATACCCCACTTGGCTTTCGTCAGGTTTTCAGGTTTCAGCTAGATATTCTTCTTATTTTCATTGAAGCCGCCAATGTTGGCTGTCACCAAATCTCTGACCTCCTTGGTGGCATCCCTCTCTGCTCTGGAGGTGTCTGAGCCGTGCTCCTCAGCCACATTTCCCCAAGTGTTGTCAGCGGCCGAATTCTCTCAAACCGCCAAAAAGAAAAACTTAATTTTTCACCTCTTGGTGGAATAGGGGTTCCCACCGCTCATAACAGTGAACTCAGGATGTGGCGTCACGACAATCCAGTCCAAGTTATGAGTGAAGCGAAACATAACCTTTACCACAGCTAGTTCAAGAACTTTCTTGTGGCAACGAGCAAAAAATGTAAAGTGAAACGAGATACCTGATAGCGTTGGGCTATAGTCTCGTGAACGGTACCCCAAGGGCCCTCATAATAATGTAGAACTCCATGGGAACTGGGAAGTGAAGCCAACCCTTGAGGTGGACTTTGTATACAATAATAAAGCCATCAGGTGGGCTACATGCCCTATCAGTGGGCTCAGGAACTACCATTGCCATCATATCAGGTATGTCGTACATACGTGAATGGCCTTAAGGCTCTCTAAAGACAAGGAAGACGCAATATCTTTCACTCTTTGCGCCATTAAAGCTCAAAGAAAAATGCAAAGGAAGATGGACAGTGTGCAACGATGAAGTATTAGAGAGTGTTTCGAAGACTTGGAAAATTTTGGAAGGCAAAGTGGGAAGAAGTAGGCTGGAATGAAGGCTAGAAACCGTATTTGAAATGGCTAAAAAGGTTTCAAAATTCAAGAAGGTGTGCCCATCATTACCCTAGCCACGTGTCAGTCCTCCATACGCGCCCGGAGATAGTGGGTCCTCAATTTCCAAGGCAATGTCAATCCCCTTAATTGCGCATTCAATGTGCTTTAATGGAAGAAATGGCGGCGCTGGCCAAGCTCTCAACCTCTGAGGGAATTCACGGACGCAAGCGTGCTTCAACGCCCTCAAGCGTAACCGCGTCAAAGCTCGAATGATCCGAGGATTTCTTTAGGCCTCGGGCTGGCACGATAAGATGGCTATCATTTATGAATGCCTAGCAGTGCCAAAAGGTCCAAAGGGCCCTTGAATGTTCTGGTCAGACAGTAGACCCAGAAATCCCGCAGATGTTTTGAGCAAGGCGCAAGTTTCAGCGAGCTCTCGGGCATTTTGGTCTCGATCTTGGATGTGGACGTTTGCGAAGAGCAAAGGATGCAAACAGAATTCCATAAAGAACTACAATTAACAACTAAAATGTTTCCGAGGACAGCAAACATACCAAAGGTTGAAGTCCTCGAACCTTTGGTATGGAGGGTTAGTGATGGGTACTAATACCCACTGCCCATATTAAAGATCCATCTCTCAGGAGTTGGGCTAAGATGCCACAGAGGCCCAAGAAGTTCAGGCACCAGGACTAGCCCACGAAGCACAGTCGGCTTGAAGTCTATCATGGCCCGTGAACTCGTGATGGGCCTTGGACGCCACCTCGCCTATAAAATTGGCACGCTAGAGATTTGGTGGTACATCTGTCAAATTGCAAGAAGAATGATGGTAGATAGAGCACACGGCCCAACAGAGGAGACGTCACACCAGGCGGGCGTGCACACCACCTTCCTGACACGACAAGAGGGATTGGCATAGTTGGTAGAGGGGTTCCCTGTACACACAAACCCCACATGATCAACTCTCAACGGGAACCTCAACCACTTTAAATATCTTAATGGTTTACCAAACAAAGGATCCTAGTATTTACTCTTGCTACCCGTAACAGAGAGAGAATAAAGAGAGAGAAAGAGAAAAGGGCTTGCGTTGTAAGAGTGACTCTTTGAGTTTCTGTCACACTAAATCCTCAGCCTCTTGTACTTGGGAGCCTCCCGTAACCAAAACTCAACATAGTAAAATAGTTCTTGGATAAAAGTCTCATGATTTTTCCCTCTCATTCAAGAGAAGGTTTTCCATGTAAAAACAGCTTGTATATCAATCCACGTACTCTCTTTCTCCCTTTCGCGAGAACAGGTATTGGTGTTGCTGTCGGATCTTCATCCTGGTCAGAGCAAGGATTCGATGACGCAACAAAGACTAAGTCTGTTAACATGCGACCGGTTGGTATTTTCGAGGAGTATATTGAAAATTTGGCTATTTTGAATCTGGCCGATCCTTACTTGATAGGTGTCTGCCGTTCTGCCATGTCAGCTCATCATTTATGATGAGGACGACTGGAACGCAATTTTTGAGATCTCTTCAATATATTTCAAAAATTGTGTCGTTCCAAATACTCAACGATCCTCTATAAATTCGGCACTGTTTCACCTCCCATTATTTGCCGCAGAACTCAAAGCTTTCAAATTTTTTGACTTCCCTTTGTCTTTATCTCTGACGATTCCATCTCCATGGCTCCTTCTCAAGTTAGTGAGTTTCAATCGGTGATATCAGTAGCCAAGATCGAGAAACTTTACTCTCATTATAATATCTCAAAGGAAAATCCTTTCATGATACCCACGGAAGAGGATAGGAAAAATTCTCCTAAAAGTAGGTTTATCACTGTGTATGAAGCCCATTTAAAGAGCGAACTTCGTTTTCCTATCGTACGAGAGATGCTACAAATCATTTCTGATTTGGGCGTTTCATTGGCCAGATTTCATGCTAACGCATCAGGTATTTGTGTAACCTTTGCATCTTTTTTGGCCTTCGTGGACTGGAATTTAACTATACATCCGTGAAGGCTATTTTTCGATTCCAGCAAAGCGGCGACTGGATTTCACTATGTCCTTGCAAATTAGATTTACACGGGATGATTTATGAATCGGTAAAGAATTGGAAAGTTCGATATTTTTTTATGAAAATTTCTATTCAATTGCCAAATGAATGAGAAAATATATTAGAATGTAATATTAGTACTCAGGAGGAGGATTTGGTGAAATTATTGGTTGAATCCCTCTGAGAGAAGGCTGATTCTTTTACCGATAAGAATAAGCAGCGCCTGTTTTCTCTTGAGATTTTAACGCTAACCGAATGGAAGCCTTAATTGGAAGTGGCTGAAGAAAATGTCTCTTTAGTGAAAAGACATAAGAGGAAAGTAGGTGGGATAAAACTTAACGAACTCTGAATTAGACGCCGAGTGACTTCCTCTGATTCACCTATTCAAGTCGGTCCAACGTTAGAGATAGGAACTGGAGCTAATCTTGCCGTGGGTGGTCAATCCCTCGCTTCACCTGTCGAAGTCTCACAAGAGCAGGAAGTTGTTGAAGAGCCAACTGGTGCAGGGCGAGGTGAAGGTGCTTTAAACGAAGAAGCATAGCCTGTTCCTTTACCTGAATTGTCCCAAGTGTGGCTGGAACCTCTTTTCATTCCGACAAATACCTAAGGAAATGCCGGAATGATAAGGATAATGGATGAGAGACCAGAATCTCCTATAACTGTGCCGACGGCTTCTTCATCTCATCTAGGAGCCAGTCAAATTTGTCATTCACTCCTGATGCAACAGCTTCCTCATCTCGTCCAAGTGCCGCAAAATTGCAAATAGATCATCTACGAACTCCTGCTTCTTCCTTGAGGATCCCTTTGACTGAGGCGGCTTTAAGTGTGTTCTTTATCTCGATATATTCTTAGCGATTTTTTATATTTAATTCAAGTGATGACCTGATCTAATTTTTGTCCTCCTTCTATGCTTGCAGGATCATAAACTGAAAAATTACTTGAAAATTGGCTTGCATCAAAGAAAATTGTGGGTTTAATAGCTACAATGGAAGGTAAATAATTTGATGCAGACCCAAATCAATCCCAATGTTGTAGAGAAAATGCGAAGACAAATAGATGCTATAAATGCTGAAACCCGACAATATCATAACCAAGTGTCCAGCCTCTAACTTGAACTGCAGAGTGTTAAGGAGGCTCTTAAGTCATCTGAAAAATATCGTGTAAATCTCCGAAACGAGGTTGCTCGGTTAGTTTCAGAGCTAAAGAGCCATCTCAAACCAGAGGAGGTGGGACTGGCCCTGAATACCAGATTCTTAGTGGGCATTGAGTTGTATCAGCATATCACTTTAATGGTTGATCCGCATTTCCTATCAATTTTTTCAACGAAAGGAATAGGGGTGCCTAGGGTTTATCAAACTTGTAAGATTTTACTAATATTGGAGAGCCACCTTCACATCCTCCGGGAAGCCCCCAGCTTTAGAGTTGATTTTACCATTGTAATGAGATTCTGTATAATTAATGGAAAAATACTAGGTTCCCATTATTGCCGTTCAGAATCTTCACCACCCGTTTTAATATTTTGCCGATTTAGTGCTATCACTATTAGCGTCGGGCGTTAGGATATTTATGATTATTTAAAACGTGATGTTGTTATTATAATTACATCTGGTCAGGCCATGATTGATTGAAAGCGCTCGTCCCTATACTAGGAATTCGACACACTTTTGCTGAATAGCCCCTTCAAGTTTAATTCTTTGACAGCATAAGGTCATTTGGAACGGATCCAAGGTTCAAATTTGGCCACTTATAGGCCGCTTGATGATTGGATCAAGGGTATTTTGACTGTTAGTTGGTTATGAAACATGTGGGAAGAAATCCTGCCTGACTTAGGGGCAACCTAAGTCGTTTCATTTTATGCAATATCATGAACGCATTCATATGTTTAAATAAATCTAGATATAAAAAGAACAACAAATAAACAATAGTCTATTTTATTAATATTTAATGTAAAACATGATATTGTCACACTCAATGATGCGTCACCTACCTGGACTTGGTACAAAATTATTGATAGAATTTCTTTAGATAGATTGCATTCCATGTTATTGGAATTAACTTTCCTTTCTGATTGCACAATTCGTATGTACCATCCTAAAGAATAGCTGATATGAGGAACGGGGCCCTCCTAGTTTAGAGAGAGTTTATTCTTGTTTACCACTTTCCCTGTTGCTTCTATGCTTCTTAAAAATAAATCTCTCATATCAAATTTTCATGCCTTCACCCTCTTATTGTAATATCGCGCAACACATTGTTGATATATAGCAGTATGTATAAAAATAGAAAATTTTATTGTTCTTCTAAGCTTTGTATTCATCATCTTAGTAGGAAGTGCTGCTTTTCATTTAACTAAGAAACCAAATTCTTAGCATGAGGAGTTGTCTTCTTCTCTTTCGATTTTGTCTTTTAACGGTCTATAATATTAAAAACTCATACTACAATCGCCACTATTTATAGTGTAAGGGCTTTGCCTATGAATTATGTGCTTGTTTTATGTAAATAATATAAACTATAAACATACTCTCACGCCTTTATAAGAAGTATAGAATTGTTTTAGTTTTTCTATTTAAGTTTTGTTTAAAATTTAAGTCATTTACTTGTATAAGTTTTTCTTCTTTTTTAACAATTAAAATGTTAATTATCATATGACTAATATTGCTTCTTTGTAGGAATCTTTTCTATATATAACTAAATGCATAGGGTAAGAGTGGATTGACCAATTGGCTTCTCGTAGTTGTTTCCCCTTTACTCTTTCTTCTACCTATTTGTTGTGTGAGTATTATTATTGTAAAGTAGATCATTTTTTACATTATATTTTTGTATATGTTGCGATTGTAGTATTTAGTACTAATTGAAAGTTATTACTTTCATATGTTAATATTTTTTTAGTCA
>JAODPA010151445.1:0-14940 GCA_025585075.1 Nepenthes mirabilis
TAAAATAAAAATAAAATAAAATTATTTTTTAAGAAAAGATACAGCTGGTCTGACGAAATCACAATTGTACACATCATTGCATGATTCGGATCCCTGTAATGACGCCCGTCTTTTTACTGCAAAAGAACAAAATGACGCTCATCTTCTCTATATATCAGCTGCTCTCAATCTCAGTTCTCTCACAATTTCTCTCTCTTCCACACTAATCTTCAGCGCCACGAGGCGCAGAATTCTCGGAATCTTCAGAGCTACAAGAATCGGCAGTCTGGGGAACGGAAGAGGAGAAGAAATCCATCTAATACGGGAGGAAAAAGATGTCGCCGAGATTTGTAATGAATAAGATGATCAGAAGGGCATTAGCGGGAAGCAATAGTAGCTGTTGCCGCTTCTCATCTCAACTACAGTCGAAGGAAGCCTATCCGGCGGCGGATGCCGTCGAAATTCGTGAAATGCCTCCGTTCGATTATACTCCGCCGCCGTACACAGGCCCCTTGGCCTCCGAGATCTTGAGAAAGCGAAAGGAGTATCTTAGCCCTTCAATGTTTATGTTCTACAAACAACCTGTGAGCCTCCTTTTTTTCGCTCTAAGCCTTTTTTCCAATTTATTGTCTGATGAAAATCATTGCTTTCGATCCGGTTCCTTAATTTTGTCTCACTGAACTCTAATCGATCGTATAAGGAAAATGTTCAGTTCTTAATTATTGATGGATACATTTGTCTCACTGAACTGTAATTGATCGCTTCAGGATATTTTTAGTTCCTAATTAAAATTTTGTGTTCTTATACTGTGTTTCACAAGGCGTTTTTTCATTCGAAGTTTAATATGTCCTACTCACTCTCATGTCGATTGGATTTTTCGTTGATGAATTAGCGATTTTGTTGGGATTAGTGCTGGTACTTGTGATTTACAAGTCCACTTTCACTTTAAGTATGATCCAACTTCTTTTAGATTCTACCCAAGAACAAGAAAGAAAAGCCTTTTGAGGAGAACTCTTTTTTTTTTTTTTTTTGGCTATGATAAGATATTCCGTAGTTATGGTATTAAACCTAATTTCTTCTGATTCGAGATATATCCTATGGATTCAAAAATTTCAGCTTTAACTATGAGATTCATTGGGGTCCTAGTAGTTATTTCCCCGAGTCCATTTCTCCAAAAACTTGTAGATGGAGTTCTTCAAAACCGAAGAAAAAAATTCACATTACTCTTTTTCTCGTGATTTGCTATTCTAGTTACTGGCAAATTCATAATACAAAACCTTCAAAAAATTTATTTCATTTCTTTTAAAACTTTAGCAAAGAAAATGTGCCAAAACGTTAAATTTCAAATTTAAGCCTGAAAATTTATGTGCGAGAAAACATTTTGCCGGAATTTTGATAGATGCTAAATTTTATGCTAAAGCGAATCCATTTCTTTTCATTTTTTACTAAAAAAACTTTTTTCTTTTTCCCTCACTGTATTCCTCTTCGCCCAAAAGGATTTTTAAAAGCAAAAGCCGAAAGGAAGAAGGGTGTGAGAAGAAAATGACACCGTCTTCACTTTTAAATGTGTCAAGGTTTTCCAAACGGACCCAGCTGCCAGCGGGGATATGGTTTCAACCCTGGGAGTAGTTGGCTTGACAATAGACTCGTCAAAGTATGATCTTGGTCAAGTAGAGGTCTTTGGCATGTGATTAGCTTTCAAGAAGATTTCCCCACCCCCCCACCCACACACACATAACACTAAATTAATGTCCTTTTTTGTTCTTTATAAGTTACTCTCAAATTTAATGGTGATCCCTGATCTAATGGTATAATTTAGTTTTTATATAATCAAGTCAGATAATAGTTTCTCTATAACATAGGGGTAAGATTGCATATTGCATACAAATGACTCTTTCTAAGTCCTACAATACAAGAGCTCTGCATACTGAGCTAACCTACCTTTCTGTTCACTAAGCTCAAGCTGCATACATTAAATATGATTTTATTTTTTTTGGCGGACATAAAATATGCATATATTTATTTGGTTTTATTTGTCTGGCAGTCAGGATGGACCAGGCCTAAATGAACTGTATCGGGTTCAATTTTTGGCCATGGTGGCCAATTGCCAATTCAACAATGAAAAGATGTGGACCAGGCTCAATTGAACGTTCTTTGTTACGATAAGCTGGTTCTTTTTTTCATAGCTGTAGACTCTAATGTTGTTGAAGGCATGTCTTATGTGTTCCTAGGCATGCCTAGGTTTGGGGCTCAAATCCTTGTACCTCAACATACCTATATGAGACATTCCAACGGGCATGCACCTAGGCTCTAAGGTGCATACCTTTTTTGAGGCTCACGGAGTGTGCCATGAGCACCTTATAGATTATTTTCAATAAATCTAATTGTTTCTTTGGAAACGGTGATTTTATAGGATTGTTAGTTGTAATTTTAATTTAGTGTTTGTGAAATTAAAATTGATAAAAGTAATCAGTAGCCTATTGAAAAAATGAATGGAGATTATGATAAGGATAATGAATTTATATTTGAGGATGAGTTTTTGTTAAATAATTTTGTAGTTGAAATAGTTGTAGTAAATAAGCATAAATAACACAATAAATTGAGAAATAGTGGGAGCCTAGAATGACAAGTGCCTCTAAGACTACTTCATTAGAGTTTACAAATGATGAAAATGTTAGCTTAGAAATCCAAGTAAAGATAAAGAAATAATTTAAGCTTATAAATTAAAGAACGAGAAGATACGGATTTTGGTTGATAATGATAATAGATATTAGTCTCTGTCATAAATATTTTGATAACAATATTTAAAATTTGTCGATAAATTTTATTTTTCTTGTACATTTGTGGTAAATGTGCTTACTAATTGTCATATTTTATTTTGTTACTTAAGTTATAAGTTTATAATTATTGTTATAAAATTTTTTTGGTGTTTCTATTTTATTATTATTTTTAACAATTATAATTCATTATAAGAAAATTCTGTATACATATTTTATAAATGGGCACCTCAGTTTCATTAGACATGTGCTTGCACCTTGGGCCTTCATGTGCCTTTCACTTTTAACAATAATGATAGAATCAACAATTCAGATTTTAGTCGCATGTTATGCTGACACAATAAACTGAGTTATTCCAAAATTGAAGTCATTGACAGTCAGTATGTCAAACATGCCAAGGCCTAAAGCTGATTGGCTTTTATTTCTTCATTGATAAAAAAATTTTCTTGTTTGACAGTTGAACGTGGTAGATGGGAGGATGCAGTACTTGTTCGATGAGAATGGTCGTAGATACCTAGATGCCTTTGGGGGGATTGCTACAGTATGTTGTGGGCATTGCCATCCTGATGTGATTGATGCGATTGTAAACCAAACAAAGCGTTTACAGCACTCCACAATTCTGTACCTTAATCCTGCCATTGCTGAATTCGCAGAGGCCTTAGCATCCAAGTTGCCTGGTGAACTTAAAGTAAGCAGTATATAATAATCCATTTGATTTCATCAAGCATAATACAAAGGATTGAATGACCGACCTTTTGTGTTATTTAAAACAAGTGGAAGGGGAATTGTTAATATAGGTAGGGGGTGTGTTGTGCATTGGTGATTTGATGGGATATGCTGTGATTTTGATACATTTATATAGATACCACAGCGTTTGGTGTAGTAGGCTTATTGTTTATGCAGTGAAACAAACATAAAATTGTAATCTATGAATAAAATGTGATTGATATACATAGTGAGTGTATATAATATACTAAATGCAATATATAATTATTTTTTGCAGACACAAATAAGTATATAGAATGCTTAAATTTTTATCACACAGCAGACATGTATGTTTATCCAAGTCTGACTTCGTCATTATGACCATCTCCACCTTTTGGGGATGTCAATGAGGTTTGAATTTTGAAGAGCAACTATTTCATGTGTTGGAGATTTTTATGATAACTGAAGTAACCATTATGGGAGGGAATTACCTTCCTGCCCCTGTCACCCGTTACAATTTGGCAGACTGTGACTCCGGGCACAAAGTCTCACCTAACAGGACCATGAATCCTGCAAATTAAGATCCATGCAAAAGGAAGGAGGTGAATTCAATATTATGAGCCCAACTACACTGTCATGAGTCGCCTTTACCACTGTTTTACCGCCCTTGTGCATAATAGCTAAAGTCTCCTTGCACAATTAGTTTCATTTCCTTTCCATTCTCTCCATGTAACTGAATAGAAAAGAAAATCCTTTCTCTTCTCGTTCCATCCATTCAGTTTTGATCTTTTTCCTTCATTCTTCTTTATATTTCAAGTGTAAAAGCTAATTTTGATATGCCCAACTGGAGTATGGTTTTTTAGTGGGCATTGGCTAACTTGCCCAAGCTGAACTCTTGTAGGTTGTGGATGCAGTAGTTTTGTCCACGCTAACCATTTACTTTCTACCAAATTGGGGTTCTAGAGAAAGGGCGAAAGTGGCTGTGGGATTTTCTCAATACCTGAAGTAACAATTTTCTTTTTGCTAAAAAAATAAGGGTAGCATAAATAGTTTCTCTGAAAAGTTCTTTTTTCCCTTTACTCAAACTAACATAGGAAAAATCTTTTCCTTTTCTCTCAATTCAAACAAATCAAAGAAACTTCTTGTCCCTTCCTTTTTGATCGTAGTATTCCATTCCATTATCTTTCCTTGTCATTTCTTTCAAACTAGTTTCTGATCTAAATGTTAATTTCGATCCTCTTATATAATTTGGCTTGTATGTATGACTGGCTCTTAAATGATAGGCGTATACTTGTGCAGGTTGTATTTTTCACTAATTCTGGGACAGAAGCAAATGAGCTGGCCTTAATGATGGCAAGATTGTATACAAGGTGCCATGATATAATCTCACTGAGGAACTCTTATCACGGGAATGCCGCTGGGACAATGGGTGCAACTGCTCAGTGCAATTATAAGTTTAATGTAATCCAGGTATATACTGCTTATTAGCTTTGGGTAATCGTATAGAAAGAATTAATACTTCGGCAAATTTGTTTTTTCAGTACAACTAGAAGATCGAATAATATATATATTATATAATATGGCATAGACTGCATGGATAAAAAATATCAGTATTAATATCAATCGTATTTATATGGGTATTTGAGATATCAAACAATACATGTTGGCATTGTCACGTCCTTAATCTCAAAGTCAATTTATTGATTTAAATCAATTTTTTATCCATAAGACTCAAAAATTGAATTGTTGATTTCACTTACTTTGAAACCTAAAATGAATACTAGGATGCAAACTTACATTCAAATACTATTAAACGGCTCAAAATAATGTAATAATAAAACCACATAATCCAAATGCTATACCCAAAGGTGGCTTTAAATATCGTCAATTGTTTGACCTCGAATCATATGTAAAAAAAAAGCATCTGAATTAAAATCAGAATATCAAGCCATAAATTATCCAAGAGTGCCGATCAAACTTAAATAATTCTGTTATCATTAACTGGCGGCTGTAGAGAGATTTAATCAAAATAAAATTGTAATAAAGTTGTAAACTTGAAGCATCAAATTACAATTATAATAGTTTAAACATCCTACAAACTAAACTCCCAAAGCCTTCTAGCGATCCAAAACTTTCTACAAGGTACTGAGTCATCTAATCTGGAAGGTTAACAAAATAATGGTAAGAGTGGGTCTAATGCTCAGTAATGTATATATATTTTCAAATGTGAATGTATACTAACAAAACATGATGGAATTATGTCGTGATCGAAACTTTGAAATACTGATAACCTCATTTTTCGATAAATCATGCGAAAATCAAATTCTAATGATCAATTATGCCAAAATATGTACTATAATATAATTCATGCCAAAATCCGTATACTTATGGTCAAATATGCCAAACTGTACAAATATATAAAACATGATAAAGTCATACTAATATATAAAAAGACCAAGGATCGATGATAATTTCACCAATAAATGACAAATATCGAAGTTTGAGTTATAATTGTTTCCACATAGCTATATCAAAGTTTGAGTTATAATTGTTTCTACATAAAGGAGAAATATCAAAGTTTGAGTTGTAATTGTTTCTACATAGTTAAAAGCTATATGTCATTATTTACGATCCATAGGTGGGCCGGCTATATATAATTTCATAATTAGGGCTAAATGCCACTTTTTTGTTCCGCGAATGATAAGTTTAACATTTGATTTATCGATAATATACTAGTACATGTTAAAATATATTTCACCTGTTACAATAGTCCATATTTAGTCAAATCAAAAACTCTACTCAAATTCGTATGTTTCTTAGCTTTCTCATACCAAAGAAAATGTTTTTTTCATCAAAACTTATGTAGAGTTTTTCTTTATATTTTTTGCAAATATGTGACATGTAATAAAAATTACGAACATACAGGAACTTTAACGTATTATTTAAAGACATGTAAAAACTATGTTGTAGAAATTATAAGAAATTAACATAGTTTATATAAATTTTCAACATTTTCTCANGAAAACATGTAGGAAAATTAAATAGAATTTAAATATATATAAGAATATTATTGTAGAAATTCAGCATTTAAATATAATTTATATGGATTTAACACATGTATTTTATAAATATTCATGAAATGGGAATAAAATCTCATGCATATAGAGTATAATTACTTTAAGTATAAAAATAATACATGTATAAGCATTTGGAACAAAAATTACTCAAAAAGATCAAAAATGAATAGCGACAAAAGAAGAAACGGTTTGGATTTACTTCTCTTCACTTGATTTTACCCAAAGATTTCTTAATATCACCTTATTTTCTTCTTCTCCTTCTTTCTCTCTCTTCTTCTCTCTTTTTTTGTCTTCTTACAAAAATCAGCTGGAAATGACCTGAAATCACTTGTTGTATAATTGCATCCTGCACGAGCACCAATCAAACGTGGATCATGCGCTGTAGTATAACCGCATCGTGTACAAGCGCCATATCAAGCGTGTATTAGACACCAATATTCTATTTCAAATACACACACATGCTTCTAGAGCGTACCTCAAGCATGGATATTTTGCCCAAAACACGCTTACGCATGGATTAGGCGCAGATCAGACGCCACTCAGCCTAACTTATTCCCATTCAAAATTTAAATTTTTTTTTCACGAAACCTCAATTTACTTTGAAAATCAATCAGCTTAATTATATTAATCATTATTAAAATGATATTTTGGAATTTATACCTTACAAGTATCGAACATATCGGAAGTAACAAAATTTTTAAAAATTGTAAATTGATAGAAATGTATCAGTCGATTTATCATGATATATAGTCGACATGAAATATATTATGATATTGTTGTGGTATCAGAAAATATCTATTGATATTTGCATCAATGGACAATATTTATTGATATCTCTATCTAGTAGTATCTACAAAAGAATGCTTAATTTGAGAATTGTGTCAAGTTATTTTCATTTATCATGCAACTGCAGGGAAATCGTTTTGGAATTTTTGAAGTGGTAAGGGATCAAAGATACCACACAATAGATAAGAAGTTAATACCTGCAATATAGAAAAATTATGATATATGTCATGTTTCTGAAACCGCGTAAACTCAAATATGTTGACAACATATTTGCTATGTTTTAGTCACTGTATAATTGAATTTTATTATTGTTACCTTAATTCAGGTTTCAGGCACACCATTATTATCTGTATTATGTAGTTATTTTGTTTACGAACAATATCATCCATGACAGAGTGGAGTACATCATGCCATGAACCCTGACCCATACAGAGGTATGTTTGGATCAGATGGCAAGAAGTACGCAAAAGATGTACAGGATGTTATTGACTTTGGAACATCCGGGCATGTGGCAGGTTTCATTTGCGAACCCATTCAGGTCATTATCCCATAAAGAAACCCATCTTTTAACCTTTACTTTTGGCGTGGTTCTTTTGATTATATTTGCACGTATAACATATGTTATTAACTGTTCCAGGGAGTTGGTGGAATCATAGAACTGGCCCCTGGTTACTTGCCTGCTGTGTTTAAGACTGTGAAGAAAGCAGGAGGGCTTTGTATTGCAGACGAGGTTCAGGCTGGTTTTGCTCGCATGGGTAGCCATTTCTGGGGATTCGAGACTCACGGTGTTGTCCCTGATATAGTGACACTGGCAAAGGTCAGTCCTCACTTTCTCTTGCTTGTTACATGGTAGTGAACATTGCTAGAACTGTTCCAGTCTCGTATGCTTTTGCTATATTTTATTAGAGAATTTATTTTCTTAATGAGCCAATTATTTTATGGAAAGAAAGACATTTAAGTAAATAAGGAATTAGTCGTCTTTATACCTTACAAATGAAAAAACTATTCATTATATATTGTGGATAATAATTGGTTGGTTTTTTTCTAAATTAAGAGGGCAATTTTTAGATTTGGTTACAAAAGGTAATTTGTGAACACACCCAAAATTCTTTTAGGAAAAATCAGATATACGATCCTTGGACAAAAATTCTAGAATTCTCGTTAATAAATTGAGAGAATGATAGAATGACGATAAATTGAGTTCAAGTTTTTTGAGAAAAGAATGCTTAATATGGATTCAGTTTGTAGTTAGTATCTAATCTCCCATTTTGAATTGTGAAATAACATAATAATTTGACGATGGATAATAATGATATAAACTTATAAAATTTTAGAAACGTTTCTTCATATAATCACAGGACAACATAAAAACCTTAGAGCTTGATGCTTTGATTCCTGTGTCGATCTCTTGCTGCTTCTGTTTTTTAATCAAACTGTTCTTTTGTCTAAACTGACATAGAAGATGTCTTTAAGATATATAGTAGTAATAGGATTTCACATATAAAAATCGAACCATCGTTTGATACTATTTTTTTTAAAAAACAGAAATTATTTTGCAAATGCCCTCTCTGCCTCCACCAAAGCTGAGTTTTCGCCTGCATTTAAATTTGAGGACTTTTTTCACATGGATTTGCAGGGTATTGGAAATGGAATTCCTCTTGGTGCTGTGGTAACAACACCTGAGATTGCGGAAGTGTTGACACATCGCACTTACTTCAACACCTTTGGTGGAAACCCTGTTTGTACTGCTGCAGGGCTGGCGGTGCTGAGGGTTATTGAGAAGGAAAAGCTGCAAGAAAATGCCTATGTGGTTGGAACCTACCTAAAAGAACGCCTCACCACCATGATGGATAAATATGAAAGTCCGGTTTCTTCTTTCAACTCCCAAGCAATAAAAGAAAAAACCCACCCGCGATTCTTGATGTTTTGAATTGCATGATATTATCAGATTTCACTGTAAGGCTGATCATAGATGAAAATGTCGATATCATTTGTGTCCATCTTCGGTAATACATATAGGTATCAAACAAATTCGCAAATTAGAATTGTGGGCAAATATCGCCACATAAATCTGAAAATATGAAATATCGCCAATATATCCCAATTTTGTCGCCCTTTTAGGAAATATCACTATCAAGGGGTTAGATACCGACATATCTGCTCATGGCCCTGATACTTTATGGTGTACCATGCATAAGAAGCATCTAAAAACTACCATGCATGATTTGTTCTTGAGTTTCTCTAATTTGCTGTTCATATTCCTGAGGTCTTCAAGCGTCTCGATTGGATAATCTTCTCCATGTTCGGTAAGTTCTTCCCTTCTGATACATGCAGTAATTGGTGATGTGAGGGGAAGGGGACTAATGCTTGGAGTTGAGCTGGTCACAGATCGCCAACAGAAAACTCCAGCCAAAGCTGAAACTCTGCACGTGATGGACCAAATGAAAGGTTTATGATTATAACCCTCTTGGTCTTCTCCATAGTTATAGACAATTACAACCATTGCTTCAAGTTTATTTTACTAATTCAAACTATCTTATGGCTGCAGAAATGGGAGTGTTGGTAGGAAAAGGAGGGTTTTATGGGAATGTATTCAGAATCACCCCTCCACTTTGCTTCACCAAGGAAGATGCTGGTGAGTTCCTTTTTCTAAAATCACACCATTCGATTGGCTGGCCTGCAGAATGGTTATATGACTAGAGAGTTGTTAAGGTACTCTTAGTAGGGAGGCTCTCAAATCCTCGTGACAATTACGTTTAGAAGTTAGTTGGATGAATAGTAAAGATTAAATGGCTATCTTTAGCACTTCATGCAATTTTCATCATTTTCTTCTGATTCTGATTAGTGAATAGATAAATGAATCTCCTCACTAGGAGGACCATAATAGCACCCAAGTAGAGAGCTATTAAGTCCTCTCAATGGGTGGTTCACATATCACTCAATAGTTAGGATTAAAAGTTGAATGGGTGAATGATTGAGATTAAATAGCTATTTAAATTATTTAATATAATCTTCTCCATTTATTAACTTAACTTCTAATATGGCCGTCAGATAGATACTTTGAGTTTTTTCACTGTGAAGACCTTAACAGCATTCATATGAGTAGGGCTTTTTGAAATACTGCTGGAAAACATTGAAGTAGGGAGCCTTCCTCAGATTGAAAATTTTAGTGATTTTAGTGCCAACTTCAATAATTTTTCACAAAAGATGTAAAACTAAAGCTGTAGTCCAAAAAACCAAAAAAAATAAATAAGAAACAAAACTTTTTTTTTTTTTTTTTGTTTACAGGGGAATGTATCTTTGTTCTCATTATTTTCTCTTAACATCAAATTTTTAGAAAAATAATTCAGTGAAGAACTTATTTTCTTTTCTATAAGGTTTTCCTTCAACATCCAAATAATAAAAAATGTATATATATTTATTTTCTTTCATTTTTTGTTGTTATTGGTTTCTTTTCTTTAAAATTTTCATCAAAAAATGAGTTTTTGAAGCTCTGGAATCAAATGTTATCTGAATATTATTATTCCTTATTTGGCAGACTTCCTTGTAGATGTGATGGATTACTCGCTATCGAAGATGTAAAAGCCTCCCATTTCAAAGTTATGCTCAACTCACGCCATTCACAAATTTGATCCAACAGTGCTGTATCTGTTGTGTGTTTGTGGGTGAGAAACTATCAATCCATATATATTTCTTTTCGGGTTCTTATTATTTGGTCAAAACAAGACGGCGATGAGCCAACACCTCGTTGTCTCTCGGTCCGCAGTTCTTGTTCTCGCTTGAATAAGTCGAAATGGTGACATGATATTGCATCTATTTATCCACATAACTGTGCTCACATAAAATAAATAAATAGATAAGATATTATATTAAGTTAAATATATAATGGGTTATTATATAATATTATTCAAAAATAAAATGATACATAAACTTGTTTACTCTTTTAACCATGCCAAGTTTGAAGGTTCAATTGCTGAAAATTTCAGAGTTTTTGAATATTAAGTTTTCTTTTTAATATCTTTTACATGGTTAAATTTACAAAAAATCAATTTAATACACCCTCAGCCGCTAACGTCTCTTGGGTTTGAATTGTTAGTTTAACTAAGAAATTACACATCAAAATTCGATAAAAATTTTAAATAAAAATGAGATTTTCATTGTGGAATGGATTGAAAATTACTCTGGCATTATGATAATAAATCAATTATTTGAAATGTTAAACTGTTAGGTGAAAATTTAAAAACAGAATTTACTCATACAAAGAAGAAATATTAATAACAATTAGCCAGATTTCAATCGTTGCTTTTCAACTCATGGGGCTTCATGAAAGGTAGTCGGATTTTGAGGGATTGATGATTTAATTTGGTTGGATTAAACCATGAAATATTTGCAAAATCGACATTGGATGTGTGTGTTTCAAAATGAATAGATCAAAATTGCATTTTCATTTCCCGAGTGTTTAGTATAATATTAATCGAGCTGGCTCAATTCATCAACATAATGTGCCTATGCTTACTATGGGGAGGATAATCAGAACTATGAGCCTATGGTTACTAGGCCGAGGATAATAAGAACTATGAAAATATTGTTCGATTCATTAGAAACATGCCCAAAGAAAAAGATGTCCAGTCTTAATTTGGCTCGAATCACGGCAAATTGAGATCTAAAAGGTGGTCGAATGATTACTAAGTTGAATATAAATCGAATTGAGTTATACATTTGAATGACTTCGTATTCGAGCATTCAATTGAACGGCTTGTTTAACCAAACAGTTCTTTAACTATGCAGTTAGCCACGAAGATTTTTGAATTGTTAAACATCAACCGCTCACCATCAATTTAATTTTTAGACATCATCTGCTTTGAATCAATCCCACGATTGGAACATGTACAATGACAATTAAACTTATTGATTTTTCACCAGTATTGATGCGTTCCTAATTTTCGAGTTGTATGAATTAATAAGTCACTTAATATTCCGTTGTGGGTCGAATTAGAACGAATCCGGTATTTATTTCTGTTAACCTGGAATATGCATACCACAACTTACAAATAACAGATTAGAGGATTGGTGAGACTTATTTTTCGATTTATCCTTTGATACTCAAATTAGAAATCTTTCTCTAAAAATGAAAAGATGTAAGGAGGATATAAGAAAATGCATGAATGTCTGTGATGGAGGATTGAGTATGAATGTGCCTAACTGAGGGGCGGTTTAAAAATACGTTCGACAAGATGTAAGGAGGATATAAGAAAATGCATGAATGTTTGTGATGGAGGATTGAGTATGAATGTGCCTAACTGAGGGGCGGTTTAAAAATACGTTCGACTAAGGGACGTTTTAAAGGTATTCCCGTCTACGGGGTGGTTTTGAGGTGCGCTCAATTGAGGGGTGGCTTAGAGGTCCATCCTGTTGAGGGGCAGCTTCTAGTTGTGTTCGATTGAGAGGTGGTTCTTAAAAGGAGGGCGGCTCCTAGATGGAAGGTACCTGGATGGATGACATGATATCTAGATGGTAGGCCTTTTGGATGGACAACATGACCCTGGAAGGGAGAAAGGCCTTCTGAATGCAGAGTGCTTGGATGGACAGTATGACGTTTGGATGGCAGGCCTCCTGGATGAATGGCATAACTCCTAGAAGGAGGGCGCTTGGATGGATGGCGTAATGTCTTGATGGCGGGCCTCCTGGAAGGGAGGAAGGCCTCCTGAATGGAGGCCTTTGAATGGATGGCATGACGTTTGGACGGAAGGAATGACTTCTGAAAGGAGGAAAGCCTGGATGAACAGCATGATGTTTGAATAGCAAGCCTCCTGAATGTATGGCATGGCTCCTGTAAGGAAGGCGGCTTCTCCATAGAGGGCGCTTGGAATGAGGGTTTCGTGGATGAAGGGCTCCCTAGATGGAGGGAATCTAGATATAAAACTCCCTGGAAGGAGGGCTCCTAGATAGAGGGTAGCTGAAAGGAGGGCTCCTAAAAGGGATGCTCTTTGGACAGAATGTCCCTGAAATGGATGGCACCTGAAATAAGGGTTCTTTGATGGGGGCTTTTTGGACGAAGGGTTCTTAGAAGGGAGCTCCCTGGATGGAGGATGCTTGGAAGGGGAGTGCCTAGAAGGGGAGCTCCCTAGATGAAGGATGCGTGAAAAGGGGGCTCTTAAAAAGGGGGCACACTAGACGGAGGCTCCCTTGATTGGGAGGCTCCTTGGACGGATGGCCCCTAGATGGAGGGCTCTTTGATAGGGGACTCCCTAGATGGAGGGTGCTTGGAAAGGGGCTCCTACAAGAGGAGCTCCTTGGATGGAGGGCGCCTGGAAGGGGGCTCTTAGAAGGGGGCACCCTGAATGGAGGATTTCTTGGAAAGAGGGTGCCTGAAAGGGGGCTCTCTAGACGGAGGATGCCTGAAAATATGGTGCTTAGAAGGGAAACTCTCTGGATGGTGGATGCCTTAATGGGTGCTATTGGAAGGGGGCTCCCTAGACGGAAAGTGCCGGAATAGGGGTTTTTGGGAGGGGGCACCCTGAACGGAGGATGTCTGAAAGAGAGGCTCCTAGAAGGGGGGCACCCTGGACGGAGGACTTCCTGGATGTGGGGCTCTCTGGACGAAGGACTCCTCGATAGAGTGTAAGGTTGAAGATTTTCCGATTAAGTAAATCATAATTAATTAAGATTAAAGGACAGAAAAAAATTTAGATTGAAGGTTTCGATATTTTGGAATTACTAAACATTGAAATTAAATTATATAGAATTGGAGATTTTCACAAATCTAAGGATTTTGTTAAAAAATTTAGATTCATTATGTTGATTACGTTATATACCCGTAAGCCAGAGATTCAGCCCTGGACACAATGGTAATATGAAAAATTATCCAATAGACCCGATCAGTAACCGATTAATTTATGGTTGATAAAAGGACATCCCGGTTACCGAAATTTCAATCGGTTATCAACCGAATTGATTTTAGGATAACAAAAGGATAGTCTGGCCACCAAAATTTCATCCGATGAGTAATCAAATTCAATTCGGCTGATTAAATATAATACAAATTAAATTAATTAAGTAAAATCTAATATACTTGGGCACCTCACACACACAGCAACATGTTGCATCCTAATTCAACTCAAATTCCCAGGTATTTAGTAGAAATTCAGTTGCATCAACAGCTGGGAAGCAGGACACTAAAAGTTCAGATCAAGTTAACAAGTAAAAAAGGCCTACGACAGCACTATAATATCCCCAACATTCAATAAGGAATCAGCACATGCATGGCACAAAAATCAGCTGCCACACAAGCCTCACACTCCCATTTATTTTGTAGGAAGAAAGCATCCCTCCGTGGCAGCCAACAACACTAAAAACCAGGATCCCTCCAGCAAGTGCACACACGACAGCGACTTCTATAACACTTAGACAAATTGGGAGTAAAATAAAGTAGCTTACGGTTGCTTACTTTAGCAACTCACAATTCACAAAACCGGGCAGCTTAATATAGAAAGAGAAGCTTCCACATGACTGCTGAAGCAGCAGCTCTCCATGGCAACCAGTAGCTCCATGACAACAATGTTGGCGCAAAGCTCGCGGAAGTCACGGTGACCGGTCGGACAAAGTCACTCGGACAG
>JAODPA010151446.1:0-20073 GCA_025585075.1 Nepenthes mirabilis
ATGATTTCAACTATATAAAATCTCACAAAAAAAAAAAATTGATTAACTTGGATTGTTTCAATTGTTTATTGATCTCAATTTCGTTAGGTACTGTATGCACTTGTAAAGTGGTCGAATTATTTTTCATAATACCTCCGACTTAATTATGGGCTTTAACCAATTTGAAATATTGAGTCAACAATTAGTCTAATTAGTTTCTAGTTAACAACAATTACAAAATCACATAATTTTTATTCAAACTGACTTGGCCACTACTCATTAAACAAATTTAGATCTTACAAATCGGGTTGCCACTTTAGAATTAGGGCCTCATTCATCAGATGCTGAAAACTCTAATGCATTACATAATAAGGCTCACCGATGAAGGCAAAACAAACGAACCCCTCATAGACATGATCACAGGTCTTGATACTATAATCAAAAGCGGAATTCGAATGACCACTTCAAAAATATCAAATTGGATGCCCCTACCTTTGACGGCTATTTGGACCCTCAAGTTTTCACTCAATGGGTTCGAGATATGGATTGTTTCTTTTAATGGTATGGCGTGTCAAAAGATATGAGAGTTCAATTTGCTAGCATTAAGTTGGCCGAAAAAGTTCAATTATATTGGGAAAGTGTTGAGGACCTCCTAATTAGGCATCAAGCCACTCCTGTTCGGAGTTAGGCTGAAATGAACGACGCCTTCAAGAGAAGTATTTACCCCGCTCCTACAGTAGCAACTTACTCAACCAATGTAATGCCCTTCGGCAGGGTAATCAATCCGTAACTGAGTAAGTGACTCAATTCGATAATTTTTAAATGAGATGTCACATCATTGAGAATGAGGTCATGATGTTGAATAGGTTCCAGTAAGGACTACACGAGGATCTTAGGAGAGAACTTCTCTTTTGTGGAGTTACGACTTTGGACCATGCGTATAATTTGGTCTGAGATTTTGAGTTAGTTATCAGGATGTCGTATTGCCAATCCACATCACACACTCCTGCCACCGATTCGAAGTCTATCTTAGGAATCCTTCCTTCCACCATTACCCCTACAAGGGAATCTCGAGGAAAAGATGTTGAAACCCCAAAAAGAAATTATCAATTACAGTGTTTCAAATGTAAAGGTTTTAAGCATATTTCTTCTAAATGTCCGAGTAAAATTTTATTAATTGACGGACAAAATGAAATAAATGAGGAACTCCTTGAAGGACAAGTCTATGAACTCTAATTAGAGGAGTTTGATGACTTAAATGATGATGTCCTTGACACATTTGTGTACTGCATTTGGCTTACTTCTCATCTAGACTTCGGTTCTTCCTTTCTCGATACACCATTTTTAGGCACTATACGATACACACTGATACAATCCAAAGAAGTTGATGATTGGCGTCGTCACACTATTTTTCACACTTACATCAAAGTGAATGAGAAAGCTTGCAAGGTAATTGTGGATAGCGATAGTTGTATCAATGCGGTCTCTACTAATACTATTTCTCGCTTGGGTTTAAAGGCAATCACACATCCTAATCCATACAACGTCTCTTGAATTAACACGTATTCTATATCCGTCAAAGAACGTTGTCTTGTACCCATTTAATTTTTAGAATACAAAGATCACATTTGGTGTAACGCTATTCCAATGAACGTGGGTCATGTCATTCTCGGGCACCCCTGGCTTTACGACTTAAATGTAACAATCCAATGTTGTTTTAATTCCTGCTCCTTTGTTTACAAAGGAAAGAAGATTCACCTCTAGCCCCTACCCCTAAAACCAACAACTCCCAACAAAGAAAGAACTGTGGTAGTGACCAAAGGATTATATATTATTAGTCTTATAACATTTGAACGGGCCACTATTAGTAAGTCAATTATGTTTGCTGTTATCGTTCTTGGAACCCTTCCAAACTCTTCCCTACCAATTTCTAATGAGGCTTGCCAGATTCTCCAAAACTTTTAAGATATCTTCCCTGAAGACCTCCCCAATCACTTACCACATTTACGTGAAATTTAACATGCCATTGATTTTGTTCCAGGTGCGTCACTCCTAACCTCCCTCATTATAGGGTGAATCCCATGAACATGCTGAACTCCAAAGACAAGTTGAAGAACTCATTTGCAAGGGATTTGTTTGAGAAAGTATAAGTTCTTGTACTGTATCCGCTCTCTTAACACCTAAAAAGGATGGGTCTTGGAGAATATATGTTGATAGTAGAGTAATCAATAAAATTACCATAAATATTATTTTTTCATTCCTAGATTTGATGACATGTTAGATATGATGTTAGTGCCATAATCTTTTTCAAAATTGATTTAAAGAGTAGTTACCACCAAATCAGAATTTGTTTAGGAGATGAGTGGAAGACAACCTTCAAGACAAAAGACAGCCTCTATGAGTGGTTAGTTATACGTTGTGGGCTCTCTAACGCACCAAGTACTTTTATGAGGGTTATAATCCAAGCCTTACAACCTTTCATGGGATAATTCTTAGTAGTCTATTTTAATGATATCCTCATTTATAGTAAAATTAAGAAATAATATTTAGAATATCTCACACAGATTTGCCTTACTCTTAGAAGAGAAAGCTTGTTTACTAATCTTAAGAAATGTTCATCCTTCTCAGATAAAGTAGCCTTCCTAGGCTTTATTGTTTCTTCTGATTGGGTTTTTACCGATCCTGTAAAGATTTAGGCAATCATAAATTGGCCTGAATCTAAGTCCATCCATGAAGTTCATAAGTTTTCACGTTTTGGCCACATTCTATCGTCGATTTATCAAGGCTTTAGTACAGTATTGGCTCCCCTCACTGAGTGCATGAAGGAGGGTGATTTCATCTAGTCTCCAAATGCTGCCAAAGCTTTCAAACTCATTAAAGAAAGGATAACAACAGCTCCCATCATGCGGCTTCCTGATTTCTCCAAAGTGTTCAAGGTAAAGTGTGATGCGTCAGGTGTAGGCATAGGAGGAGTTCTTAGTCAAGAATGCCACCCAATTGCCTACTTTAGTGAAAAGTTGAATGATGCCAAGTGGCGATACTCTACTTATGATATGGAGTTGTATACTATCGTACACACCTTACGCTATTGGCTCCATTACTTGCTACCTCAAGAACTTGTCCTCTATTTAGATCATAAAGCTCTTTGATTCCTTAACTTCCAGAAGAAAGTAAATTATAAGTACGATCGGTGGATTGAGTGTTTACAAGTCTATTCTTTTATCTTGAAGTACAAGAAAGGTGTGAGGCCCCGGAACTGAAAACGTGATAATTGAAAGTAATTAAAATAATGAATATCATTAAAAGGCCAAACATGTAGTGAAAAATAATGGTTGAAAGTAAAAAGTTGAAACAATACCTGAGTTCAGCAAGCAGTCGAGTGGCGCCTGCTGTGCACCTGAGGCGCTGCAGCGAGCTCCAAATTCCAGTGGCCACCTGCTCGTCATGTGACAGGTGCGCTTGAGCGAGCACTTGGCAGTAACCCCGTGCTCGCCGCGTGCTCAAGCGCGGCCTGACTTTTGCCCGCGTGTTGACTTCGTTTTTGTTATAAATTGAAGGGGAAAAAAGAAAAGGGAGAGAGAGAGAGCAGACCATGCACGAAGGAGAGGAAGAGGAGAAAGAAGAGAAGAGGAGAAGGGGAAATCACTTGTTCCAATCCACATCCGGTAAAAATAACGGTAGATTGGGTCAAGGCAAGTGTACTTCGAACGTTGTTTTTCGTTTTTATCGATTCTTTTTGCTTTAAAGTTGATGAAAATACTCTAAAATGATGTTGATGCATGATTAAAGTAAATGAAGCATGTTTTTCTTCGATTGTTCAGTTAAATTTTGTGTTTACCCATATTTATGGTAAGTTTTAACTTCGATTTCGTGAATAAGCATGTAGATTGTACTCGATTTTATCCCAAAAGCTTGTAATGAAACCCTAACTCAAAAATATTGAGAATTTTTGGTTAAATTGTATGATTTAATGTATGTGTATGGATTTATGGCATTAATTTCATGAATAAGCACATGTTTAGTGATCGATTTGAGTCCGAAAGTTTTGGCGAAACCCTAGGTACGAAAATGAAAGGGTTTTGACGATTTTTAACCGTAGCTCCTGTTATATAAAAGTTAATTGACATTGAAATGAAACTCCCGGTATAATTTATTTTTGAAAATTTGTACGGACTTATACTGGTAAATTTTCATACACTGTTAAAGGAAAACTGAAGGGTTTTTAAATCGTTACCGTACGTTCTGAAGCTAATTGAAAGGAAATTGTGGAACTCTGATTATGAAAGAGGGTTTTCAATAAAGAAGTTATTTCTAATACTGTTATTTAGGATCCGAGATTGACTATAGTCCAGATAGGTTCTCCGGCATGCCTTAGAACTTTACGGTGGCAATCGAGGATAACTCTGTCCATGGAGTTACATGTGGTCCGCCCTTCCTCGGGGCGTTACATTTAGGAGAAAAGTATAGTTTCTAGCCTACCTTTGAGTGGCACACGGTATCGATCCTACGAGATGGGATAATCTGTTACAGTCATAGGCCTTGGATTATGTAGAGTAATACAATCTATCCTCGATTATTTGTCCCCTCAACTAGTAGGGTATACTGGTAGGGTCTGTTACCGATATATTATGTTACCGTTTTGTTCTGTACCACAGTTACTGTTCTGATTTTCGTTCCGTACCAATTACCGATTATTGATTACCGTTTACCGTTTATCGATTACCGATTACCGATTATTGATTACCGTTTACCAATTACCGATTATTGATTATTGATTTCTGATTACTAAAATTTAATATCGTCAAAGTATGCTTTCTCTATTTTCTAGGTTATATTCTGTTTAACCGTCCTGTTACTACATAGTTACATAACCATTCTACGTCACTGTTTTACTACACATATGCATGTACCTTGTTGGGCCCCGACTCACTGTTTTATTATTTTCTCCCCTCCAGATGAGACAGTTGAGTTAATGCCCGACGAGAAAGAATGATTGAAAGAAATTTCTGAAGACTTTTGAGAACCTAAAGCATCTTGAAGCCATTTTGGGAGAGCCTGTTGACGTAAAGACTTGACTGAACATGTGATTTTGTATACTGATCATGTACCTATGGATGTTCATCACATGTGGATTTTGTATAGAATGCATATGATGTATGTGATGGTAAAAAGAAAACTATGCTTCTACAGGATATTAATTTAGCTTCCGCTCTAAACTTTTGGATATACTGTACAGGTCCTAAACGGTATCTCGTTATTAAACTGTTAGTGTAACTAATAGTTTTATAAATTTATGTCATAGATGGCACATATAATCCTGTATATGCATGTTGTAGAAAAAATTATGGATAATTAATAGTTGTCTGCTTATAATAGTTGATCATACAGGTTGTATTTTTGAAATTTCATCCAATTACAAAGAAAACTTTGCCAAAATTTTTACAGAAGTCTTGCATTATTATTTAGTCCGTTAATCCTGTTCCTGTCTTGACAGAAACTTTTGAGGAAAAGAAATTTGTTTCGTCACATTTGGTATCAGAGAATTGAGATGTATTAGGAATTGATCGAACGAAAAGCGGAAGGATGGGATTAGATCTCTAAACAGAATTCCTGTAGAAATAGGTTGAGGAAGTTAAGGCAATTAGGACTCTTAAGAGATTGGTTCTTAGGCTAGGTTGGAATTTCCTTAAAGCTGTTGAATATTTCTCTCATTCCATTGAATCCTTATCCTTATAACCTTATATTTACCTTGATTATAGGATGGCACGTAGAAGAGGTAGAAGGAATGACCGCGGTAGTACTAGCACACCCTATGATAGAGAGGCCGCTTATATTGATCTGTAGGAGAGGATGACCAATGTGGAAGAATCCGTCAAGCAAAGACACATAGCTCCGATTCCTGCACCTGAGCCAACTCCAACACTTCTTTGTCCTACGACGTATGATAGATTTACAGTAGAGTGAGCACCGGGCTTCCTAGGAAAACCTGATCTGGCGGAAGCAAACGTGTGATTAAAAAGGATGAAGAAGATATTCGTTGTGAGTGGTTGTACTGATCGGAAAAAGGTCACCTTCGCGGTGTACAAACTGGAAGGTGAAGCTGATAGTTGGTGGGATATGCCGAAGAGGGTGATGGGAGTGCCTAATGATATCATTACCTGGGAGATGTTTGAGGATGCCTTTATGGAGAAGTATTTTCCTCCAACCTCCGAGATTAGAAGGAATAAGAATTTATGAGATTGAGGTAATGAAACATGATGGTCAAAGAGTACGATGCCAGATTCACCGAGCTGTCCCATTTTGCACCCTTCTATGTAGAGGATGAGTAGAGGAATGTGAAGAAGTTCCAGCAAGGGCTATGGGATGACATTAGAAAGTCACTGTCAATTTTAAAACTCCAAACTTATGCTAAGATCCTGGATAAAGCGGTGATTTATGAGAAGGAAGCGGAGACGGAGAGATTCTATGCAAAGAGGACAGTTAGCTGAGCGGGAGTGAGTACCGGATCTGCTGCGGGGTCTTCTGGACCGTCCAAGAAGACTAGGACAGCTGACAAGGGAAAGAGTATTATACCGGCTCAGTCAATAACCGGTACTAGAGGGTCAGCTAAAAATTGTACCTTTTGTGGGAGAAAACATTTGGGACAATGATGCCATAAGTTATCGGGAGTGTATTTTAGATGTGAGCAATAGGGCCACCTGTATAGGGACTGTCCATTACCTTCGAGACTAGAAGGAAAGAAGACTACTGTCTCGGCAAAGGCTTTTGCGGTGGCTGTTCAGGATCCGGAGGCATCTCCGAATGCCGTGGAAGGTACTCTTTCTATTTGTGGAGTTTCTGCATCTATATTGTTTAACTTAGGATCTACTCATTCCTTTATTTTTCCTACGATTTGCATGCTATATTGTATCTGTCCCGTGTATTCTGGATTGTGAACTGTCTGTGTACCCCACTGGATCCCCTGTGATTATAAATGTTATGTATTTGGGATGTATGGTTGAGGTGAATAGGAACTGTTTGGTTGTGGACTTGGTATTGTTAAACATGGGTGATTTTGATGTGATTTTAGGGATGGACTGGCTGGCCAAATACCATGCCAGTATCGACTGTTTTCTGAAGATGGTTTGTTTTAATATTTTCAGAATGGAGCCCTTTTTCTTTCAGGGCATTAAGAAAAAGAGGGTACCAGTATTGATCTCTACTGTACATGCTTAGCATTTGATGAGAAGTAGATGTAAAACTTACTTGGTATATGCCTGCACTACTGGGAGTCATAATGTGCCGACTAAGGACATCCTGGTTGTTTGTGACTTTGAGGATGTATTTTTAGAGGAGTTACCTGGATTGCCTCCACACTGAAAAATTGAGTTTGAGATTATTATTATTCCTGGTATTAGTCCAATTTCTAAGGCCCCCTATCTTATGGCTCCGACTGAATTGAAGGAGTTAAAGTTACAATTACAGGAGCTGTTAGATAAAGGCTTTATCAAACTGAGTGTATCTCCTTGGGGTGCACCGGTGTTGTTTATGAAGAAGAAAGATGGGTCTTTGCGGTTGTGTGTTAACTATCGTGAGTTGAATAAAATCACGATTAAAAATAAATATCCTCTACCACGTATTGATGATTTATTTGATCAGTTGTAAGGATCTCGGGTGTTCTCAAAAATTGATTTGAGGTCCGATTATTATCAATTGAGGATCAAGTCGGAAGATGTGGCTAAGACTGCTTTTCGGACACGTTATGGCCATTATGAGTTTTTTGTTATGCCTTTTGGCCTTACAAATACTCCAACTACTTTTATGGATTTGATGAATAGGGTATTCAAGCCATACTTGGATAAATTTGTGGTGGTATTCGTTGATCATATACTGATTTATTTAAAGGATTATGAGAAACACAAGATTCATTTGAGGAAAGTACTTCAAGTTTTTTGTGAGAAAAAATTATATGCCAAACTGAGTAAATGTGAGTTCTGACTCGAGAATGTAATGTTTTTGGGGCATGTAATTTCTAATGATGGTATTTTTGTGAATCCTAGGAAAGTAGAGGCTATTACAAATTGGAGCAGACCGGCTTCTGTGACTAAGGTCAGGAGCTTTCTGGGTATGACGGGATATTATAGGCATTTTGTAGAGAATTTCTCACAGATTACTATGCCTCTGACTTAGTTGTTGAAGAATGAGGTTAAGTTTGTGTGAACAGAAGAGTGTGATCTGAGCTTCCAGGAGCTACAAGATCATTTGACTACCGCCCCAGTGCTGATCATTTCAGACGGTTCAGAAGGCTTTGAAATATACTGCGATGCCTCTAAGGCGGGTCTAGAATGTGTGTTAATACAGCATTGTAAAGTTGTGACTTATAGATTTAGGCAACAGAAAATGCATGAGAAGAACTATCCTACCCATGATCTGGAGCTTGCTGCTGTTGTCTTTGCCTTAAAAATTTAGAGATATTACCTGTATGGTGAGAGGTTCCTTGTGTATTCTGATCATAAAAGTTTGAAGTTCCTGTTTTTGTAAAAGGAACTTAATATAAGGCAAAGGAGATGTCTTGATTTCTTAAAAGATTATGACTATGAGATACAGTACACGTCAGGAAAGGCCAACGTAGTTGCGGACGCATTGAGTCGTCGATCGGGGTATGTGGTACACTTGCAGATCAAGCAGATGAAAATATTGGATTATCTGAAGTAATGTGATATCCAGCGTTATACTAAAGATAATAGAATGCTCCTGTAGTACCTTCAGATCCAACCGAAAGTAGTCATTATAATTAAAGAGAAGTAGGTGAATGATCCGTTCCTTATGGATATTGTTAGTGTATTTGAGTAAAGAATCCTGAGCTAATTTTAACATCTGCGCTGATAGAGTGTTGAGGTTTAGAGAACGATTATGTGTACCGGATGATTGAGGATTGAATGAGAAGATTTTGAAGGAGGCTCATCAGTCCCGGTATATGATTCATCCAGGGATGAATAAAATTTATCAGGATCTGAAGAAAACCTTCTAGTGGAGTAATCCGAAGAGAGAGATCATAGCTTATGTAGAGAAATGCGTGGTATATCAGCAACTGAAAGTTGAGAGGAGGAAACCTTCTGAATTGTTACAGCCTATGCCAATCCCGAGCTTAAAATGGGAAGACATTTCATGGATTTTATATCGGGTTTACCGAGAACTCCTAGGAATCATGAGCCATATGGGTTATAGTTGATCGGCTGATAAAATCAGCCCACTTCTTAACAATCAGGACGACCTATTCGCATGATAGGTTGGCTCAATTGTACGTGAATGATATCGTGAGGCTTCATGGAGTTCTTGCCTCTATTGTGTCTGATAGAGATCCACATTTTATTTTGAGGTTTTGGGAGAGCTTGCATAAGGAGTTGGGGATAGAGTTAAAATTCAGCACTGCGTATCACCCCCAGACAGATGGCCAATCTTAGCGTACCATTTAGACTCTTGAGGATATATTAAGGGTCTCTATTTTGGAGATTAAAGGAACTTGGGATACTTATCTGACACTAGCTGAATTCGCTTATAATAACAGCTATCAGGCTAGCATCGACATGGTACCTTTTGAGGCGTTATATGGGAGAAAGTGTAGGTCGCTGATTCACTGGGAGGAGACCGAAGAAAAAAGAATTTTGGACCCAGAGATTGTGAAAGAAACAGCGGAGAAGATTAAATTGATTCATGATAATTTGAAGATTGCCCAGAGTTGATAGAAAAGTTATGCGGATAGGAGAAGGATAGAATTGAGCTTTGAGGTAGGAGATCTTGTATTCCTGAAGGTCTCACTATTCAAGAGCACGTTCCGATTTAGAGTAAAGGGAAAATTGAAGCCGCGGTTCATTGGTCCTTTTGAGATTCTGGAAAGGATCGGGGAGGGAGCCTACAAGTTGGCATTACCACCTAGTCTGACGAGCGTACACGATGTGTTTCATGTATCGATACTTCGAAAGTACGTCCACGATCCTACACACGTGATTGACTACGGATCTTTAGCTATTGACAATGATTATCCTAAATTGAGGAACCACTATAAATTTTAGTCTGAAAGGATTAGAGGTTGCATACGAAGACCATTCCCCTGGTGAAGGTGCTTTGGAGAAATCATTTATCGGAGGAGGCCACTTGGAAACACGAAGAAGAAATCCGAAGCAAATATCCCCACTTGTTGTCTTGAGATATATAGTTTATTTAATTTTGAGGACGAAATTTTTTTAAGTGGGGGAGAGTGTAAGGCCCCGAAACCGAAAACATGATAATTGGAAGTAATTAAAATAACGAATATCATTAAGATGTTAAACATGTAGTGAAAAATGATGCTTGAAAGTAAAAAATTAAAAAAATATCCGAGTTCAGCAAGCAGCTGAGTGGTGCCTGCTGTGCGCCTGAGGCGCTGCAACGAGCGCCAAATTTCAGTGGCCACTCGCTCGCCACGTGCCAGGCGCGCTCGAGCAAGCCCCTGACAGCAACCCCACGCTCGCCATGCGCTCGAGCGCGGCCCCGACTTTTGCCCGCGTACTGACTTCGTTTTTATTATAAATTGAAGGGGAAAAAGGAAAAGAGAGAGAGAGCAGACCACGCATGAAAGAGAAGAAGAAGAGGAAGAAGATAAGAGGAGAAGGGAAAATCACTTGTTCCAATCCACACCCGGTAAAAATAACGGTAGATCGGGTTAAGACAAGTGTACTTCGGACGTTGTTTTCATTTTTATCAATTCTTTTTGCTTTAAAGTTGATAAAAATACTCTAAAATAATGTTGATACATGATTAAAGTAAATGAAGCATGTTTTCCTTCGATTGTTCAGTTAGATTTTGTGTTAACCCATGTTTATTACAAGTTTTGGCTTCGATTTCGTGAATAAGCATGTAAATTGTGTTTGATTTTGTCCCGAAAGCTTGTAATGAAACCCTAACTCAAAAATATTGAAATTTTTTTATTAAATTGCATGATTTAATGTATATGTATGGATTTATGGTATTAATTTTATGAATAAGCACATGTTTAGTGATCGATTTGAGTTCGAAAGTTTTGACGAAACCCTAGATACGAAAATGAAGGGGTTTTGATGATTTTTAACCATAGCTCCTATTATATAAAAATTAATTGACATTGAAATGAAGCTTCCGGTTTAATTTATTTTTAAAAATTTGCACGGTCTTATACCGATAAATTTTCATGCACTGTTAAAGTAAAACTGAATGGCTTTTAGACCGTTACTGTATGTTCTAAAGCTAACTGAAAGAAAATTGTGGAACTCTGATTATGAAAGAGGATTTTCAATAAAGAAGTTATTTTTGATACTGTTATTTAGGATCCGGGATTGACTACAGTTCAGATAGGTTCTTCGACATGCCCTAGAACTTTACAGTGGTAATCGAGGATAACTCTATCCATGGAGTTATATGCGATCCGTCCTCTTCAGAGCATTACATTTAGGAGGAAAGTATAGTTTCTGGCTTACCTTCGAGTGGCACACCGTACCGATCCCGCGAGATGGGATACTTCTATTACAGTCATAGACCTTGGATTGTGTGGAGTAAACACAATCTATCCTGGATCGTTTTCCCCCTCAGCTAGTAGGGTATACTTGCAGGGTCTGTTACCGATATGTTATGTTACCGTTTTGTTATATATCGCAGTTACTATACTGTTTTTCGTTCTGTACCGATTATCGATTATTGATTACCGTTTACCGATTACCGATTATTAATTATCGTTTGCCGTTTATCGATTACCGATTATCGATTATTGACTACCGTTTACCGATTACCGATTATTGATTACCGTTTATCGATTACTGATTATTGATTACCATTTACCGATTATCGATTACCTATTATTGATTACCATTTACTGATTACCGATTACCGATTTCTAATTTCTGAAATTTAATATCATCAAAATATGCTTTCTCTGTTTTCTAGGTTATATTCTGTTTAACCGTCCTGTTACTACATAGTTATATGACCGTTTTGAATCACTATTTTACTACACATATGCATGTACCTTGTTGGACCCCGACTCACTGTTTTATTATTTTTACCCCTCCAGATGAGACAGTTGAGTTAGTGCCCGACAAGAAAAAGTGATCGAAAGAAATTTCTGAAGACTTTTAAGGACCTGAAGCATTTTGGAGCCATTTTGGGAGAGCCTATTGACGTAAAGACTTGATTGAGCATGTGATTTTGTATACTGATCTTGTACCTATGGATGTTCATCACATGTGGATTTTGTATAGAATGCATATGATGTATGTGATGGTAAAAAGAAAACTATACTTCTGTAGGATATTAGTTTAGCTTCTACTCTAAACTTTTGGATATACTGTACAGGTCCTAGACAGCATCTCGTTATTGAACTGTTAATGTTGCTAATAGTTTTATAGATTTATGTCATGGATGATACATGTGATCATGTGTATGCATATTGTATAAAGAATTGTAAATAATTGATAGTTGTGTGCTTGTAATAGTTGATCATACAAGGAGACTCTGTCGAAATTTTTACAGAAGTCTTACCTTATAATTTAGTCTGTTAATCTTGTTTCTGTGTTGACGAAATTTTTTGAGGAAAAAAGAAAATCCGTTCCGTCACAAAAGGAGCTGAGAACCAAGTGGCCGATGCGTTGAGCCGCCGCTTGACCTTACTATCTACCGTTCAAGTAAAAATCGTTGGCTTTAAAAGATTTAAGAAAGAATATAAATCCTGCCCTGATTTTAACAAAATCTTCTTTGATTTATAATGTGGGCACTTGGATACCACGGACGGATTCTGTCTTCAGAATGGGTACTTTTTCGAGTTTATAAACTTTGCATCCTGAAAATATTTGTCTGAAACTTCATAGTTTTGGAAGTTCAAGCCGGAGGTATAGCTGGCTATTTTGGACGTGATAAGACAATTAAGGAGGTTGAGCAACAATTTTATTGGCCTAGGTTGAAGAAAGATGTAGTCAAGATCGTCAGTATTTGTCGAACTTGCCAACTAACTAAACACACAAAGCAAAACACTGGCCTCTACACCCCTCTACCTGTACCTAATGGTCCATGGCAAGACGTAAGCATGGACTTTGTATTAGGGCTTTCGCATACTCCTAAGAAGCATGATTCTATTTTTGTCATTGTGGATTGGTTTTCTAAGATGGCCCACTTCATTCATTGCAATAAGACTATTGATACTTCTCGAGTTTCTCGTCTTTATTTCGCTGAGATTATTAAGTTATATGGCCTTCTTAAGACTATTATTTTTTATAAGGATGTTTATTTTACCGGCCATTTTTGGAGAACCCTGTGGCACATGATTGGTACAAAACTAAAATTTTTCACTGCATACCACCCTCAAACAGATGATCAAATTGAAGTCATCAATCGGAGTTTAGGTAACTTATTACGGTGTCTAGTCCAAGACTATCTTAGACATTGGGATTTGATCCTTCCTACTACTCAACTTGCATATAATAACTTTTTCAATAGATCTCTAAGTATGAGTTCATTTAAATGTGTATGGTTACAAATCCCGAAAATCATTGGACTTTATCCTGATGTCTCCATATGTCAGTGTGTTCATAACGGCCGAAACTTTTGCACAACACCTTCATAGCTTACACATCGAGATCAATAAATAATTTGAGGCAAGTAATACTTCATACAAATTTCACGCTGATTCACATAAAAGACATGTTGAATTCAATATAGGAAATTATGTTATGGTTCAAATCAGACCAGAGTGGCGCCTACCTGGACATGTCTCTAAATTGTAGACTCGTAGTGCTGATCCATTTAAAATTTTACAACTCATCGGATCAAATGCATATGTTATTGACATTCCATCTCATTTTAATTTTCATCATACTTTTAATGTGGAAGATTTAATTATTTATAAAGGTGACTTTTTTCCACCTATTGATCCCTTTGTCCCCCCAAGTGCACTACTTCTTAACTGTCCATCTACTCCTGCACCACTTCTCTCCCTCCCGACACACCACGATGAAATTTATATTATTTTAAATGAACAGATTATATTTACCAGGGATGAAGCTGTTTAACGCTTTCTTGTACGTTGGGTTAGCCGACCAGAGTCTGATGATGCTTGGATCTCTCGTGAGGCACTTCAACAGTTTTGGCTCAAATCTTTTAGAGTTCTATCAGAACCAGTAGGATTGCATTTTTTTAGGCCCTAGTCCAATTCATTCCAGAGATATCTGTCGCTCTGTCAACTTTCGGCCCCCTCTTATTCGAGTCTATCACCGTTGCCGAAGGGTTGCACAGCCGCTTAGCTTGTGGTTGAAAAATTGATTACTAACGTTTAACTAGATGAGGTCGAGTTTTAATCACCCGGGGAGAATCAATGCGGACATCCGAGATGAAGATTCGCTTTTATTTACCTTCCAAATTAGTTTTGATTTTATTTTCATTGATTTGATTTTTATTTATCAGATATTTGATATTATTTTCTATTTGATTTCCTTTCCACTTTTACAATTATTTGATTATGCTTTTATTTTTAATTTTCGTTCACATCGAATTTTCTATATAAAAATCCCTATGCTATTGTTTAGAGGACATTGATAGATAATTGATGAATGAATGTTTGAGAAATTGATTGCAATTGAGCAATTGTGACTTTCTTTTCTCTCTCTCCCTTAATATCTTTTCTTTTTTATCTCTACCCCTCTAATTTTTGTTCTTATTTCTATCCCTTTATTACTCTTCTCTCTACTTTTTTCCTCCTCCCTATATCAGAACTCCTATCACACGTGTCGAGTTACCAATGAGGATTGTCTTTTGGAATTGCCAGGGCGCGGCTAGAAAAGGGTTTAAAAGTGAGTTGAAGGAAATCAAGAGTGCAAAAGCCGAATATCTGTGCTATCCGTGAACCTTGCATCATCATCAGGAAGAATGTAGATTGGGTTATTAACAGACTAGGCTTTGAAGGCAAGGCTATCAGCGATGCCAGAGGCTTTTCAGGAGGTATTTGGGTTCTTTAGTATCACGTGTCCGTGCATGTTGAGGTCCTTGCTGTTTTGGATTGAATGGACCACATCTGTATTAGTGATAACTACGAGAAGGCCTACTGGGTGATTTCAGTGATTTATGCTACCCTTAAGCATCATCTTTGCAGGGGTCTCCGAGAGGATTTGATTGCACTCTTCAATACCATCACCATCCCTCAATGCACTATTGGAGAATTCAACGACATCCTTCTCACCAAGAAGAAGCGAGGAAGGAAACTGGCTAACATGACTAAGTGTATCCGGTTCCAAAAATGGATTACTGGTTGCAGGTTAGCTGATTTGGGCTACGAAGGGCTAAAATTTACCCGGTGGAACATGAGGAGCCTCTTGCCTCAGTCCATAGGCCTCTCGATAGAGTGCTAACCACTGAAGAACGGAGCCTCAAATTCCAGAGAGCCATGGTCTCCAACCTTCCTAGAGTTACGTCTAATATCTGTGTTGATGCTCATGGCCCTATCTACCTCCACCAAGCCGTTTAGAATTAAAGCTATATGATGTAGCCATCCCAACTACAAGGAGACGATTAAAGGCACTAGGAGGACTTGAGTGGTTTAACCACCACCAAACTTTAATCCCTAGAAGAACATCTGAAGTTCCGGAGCATGCTCTTGTTCAGCAATATCTTTCATGAAAATAAGAATTTGTCCAAGCACATTTTGGGTGTCTAGGACTCCAGTAGGATTAGGGGAATCGACGAGGAGCTTCTGATCAAATACAATGATAACCCAGAGAGGGAGGAAATTTTTTGGCTCCAAAATTCCAGAGTGGATTGGATCACCCTTAAAGATAAGAAAACCCTATTCTTCCACCTGGCCGTGATTTCCAGGAGGTTGCACAAAATCACAACCTTGGAATATGATGACGAGGGATGGCACACACAGACTTAGGATCTCAAAGCCATGGCGGTCAACCACGTCATGAAGATCATCATCCCCCACCCTCCTAACAAGACCTTCCCACTCCTTATTCCATGGCGTAACATTAAGACCTTCCCCCTTCCTGTTGACGGCATTTTCCCTTCTCCTGCTGGTGGAGGACCTCAATCTTTCCTCAAAAAACCCAAAAGGTGTAAGAAGAAGCGTTCTTCTTCTTCTTTCTGTTAATGCTGGTTAGGTGTATATGATTTGAGGTGTGTTGGTTTGCCGTTCATCTGGTGGTTAGCGATGGATGTTATTTGCTGGGTGATTTAGGTACCGTGTTCTGTCTCCCGACCAAAAAAAAAGAGGGGAAGTGCCGATCAATTCGTTGACCGGAAAAATGGTATTTGAACGGTCAACTCGTTGACCGGCAAATTGGTTGCTCTTATACCGTGAGGAAAAAAAAGTGTTTTTTGGACGGTCATCTATTTGATTGGCAAAATTGAATTTTTGCCGGTTAATTAGTTGACCGGCATTTTTCTCTCAGGTAACTCTAGTTTCATGTTTGTTGGTGGAGTTACCAGTTTGAATCACCTGAATGGTATGAGGATTATGCCCGGTTTGCGTTATGCTTGGTAAGCTGCCAAATGCCGGGATGGCCTTTCGCTAGATATACAAGGATTTATCGGAATATCATGTCGCCCGATATGCCATAATATGCAACAAATTGCTGAAATGGCTCTTTGGTATGGATGGGCTGTCTTTGCCGGGTTCGTTTGGTTTTGTAGGGATAAGTTTTCCAGGATGGTGAATGAATCATTAGGCCAGTATGGTGAATGGATCACTTGGCTGGTTTGAGGTTTATGCCTGGTTTGCGTTATGCTTGGTAAGATGCCCAATGCCGGGATGGCTTGTCGCCTGATATACAAGATTTTACCGGAATGGCATATCGCCCGATATGCCACAATATGCAACAAATTGCCGGAATGGCGCTTTGGGATGGATGGGCTGTTTTTTTGCTGGGTTGGATCACATGTGTGGGTGGTTTTGTCCGTTCTGCCTGTTCTGCTCCCGTTTTTTGGAAAAAAAATGGGCATTGCTGAGTGTATTTGTGTAAGCCATTGGCCGATTATGATTACTGATTGATTATACCTTTGTAATGTTTCTTTATTTTCATGACATGTTCATGTGGATCGGGGTATACTCCAGTGTCTCTATTCTAACTTCAAGTCGAAAAAATACTTAGAGTCAGAATATAAATTTTATTTTTTCTTTTTTACTTTAATATACTTTACTTAGCAAAAAAAAGATATCAGAGATTGTTGATTTGGGGGTGCCCCCCCCCCCCCTTTTATGGAGGAGATCAGGATGACACTTGTCTCTATGAAGCTGCTTAGGGCACTAGACTCTGATGGGTTCTAAGCTGTCTTCTTTTAGAAAAATCTTGAAAAGTTGTTAAGAGAAATCTTATGAAAGTCGTCATTGAGGCCTTTTGAGACTGTTGTCTCCTGGAGGGAATCAATCACACATACATTATCCTTATTCCCAACGGTCCTAACATGTAGACCTTGAACCAATACAGGCCCATCTTCCTCTGCATGTTCCATACATGGTCCCGACCAAGGTTATTGTCTAACACCTTCGACCCATTGTCTGCAAGATTATTAGCCTGGCCCAAGCCAGTTTCCTCCTAGGAAGGACCACTCATGACAACATCCTGGCGGACTAAGAATTAGTCCACTTGTTGGAAAGAGCCAATTATAGAAATATGGGGCTTGCTCTCGAAATCGATCTCACAAAAGCTTATGACAAATTTAGTTGGATCTTTGTGGATGAATCTTTCTGATGAGCCTTAATCTTCCCTGAAATCTTGTCAACCTCATCATTGAGTGCATATTGAACACATCCTTCATGGTTTTGCTAAATGGGGAGACCAATGACACCCTCCACACTTCTTTCGGACTCAGAGAGGGTGATCCATTATCACCCTACTTGTTCCTCATTTGTGTTGAGCTTCTGTCCCATATGATAAATAGGGAGACATCTGTAGGAAAATGGAAACCAGTCAGGGTTTTTAGGCAGAGCCCTGCCTTCTCTAACCTCCACTTCATAGATGACATTCTTCTCTTCTTCCAAGCCAACAGATGGTAAATCCAATTGATCTTCAATATCCTCAACAACTTCTGCCTGAGTGTCAGGCGACTACGTTAATTACAAAAAAGACTGAAATCTACATTTTTCTAAATGTTGACAGAGAAGACTGTGTGGGACATTTAGGAAATCAATGGCTTCAGACTTGTGAGAGGCGTGGGTAAGTACTTGGAGCCTAGAATGATTCATGGCAGGCTCCGCAAGGATCACCACAGAATTGTTGTGGACAAGGTTAATGTGTGGCTTGGAGACTTGAAAACCCAAGTTTTTTTACCTTGGCTGGCAGCGCCACCCTGATCTAGGTTTTTAATGGCTTCGAACTAAGTTTTTTATGGCTACACCGTAACTTTTTGTGAACTAAAAGGAACGTATAAGCAATGAAAGAAGAGCACAGGAAAATCAACTACTCAGCTAGAAACATAGCAGCAATTGTAGTCCTTGACTCAACTAGTTCTATACCCCACTTTATCCAATCCATCTGTGAAACTTGGAGACTCAGGCTTTTGGAGAGCTTCACCGAGCCATTGGTGCAAAGTGAATACATACATGTGCTATAATGTTCGAGGGAGACCAAGTATTGGCGGGCTACGTAGAAACAACGGAGACAATTGGGTGTTCGGCTTCTCAGGTTGCCTGGGGAAATCAGATATTCGTCTGACAGAAATCACAGCTATCATTTGGGGCCTCAGGTGCACCCAGAAAAAGAATCTCGAGGACATCATTATCAAGTCAAAATTTATTTTGGCTATTAATCTCCCGGTTGGAGACACTGATCCAAATAAATACATCATTACGGAATGCAAGGGGATCATTGCCAACATTGGAAACTTTAAGGTCGTCTAGTTGCTCAGAAAAGACAACAAAGTGGCCTAATCCCTGATAGGACAAGACAGCAAGGTTAAAAGTACTTTTCCTTTTTCAAAGCACGACAGCTAATCCTTATTTTTGCAATCACTTGAGTTGATTTTACACAATAAATCTAGTCAATAATTTCATATTTAAAAAATTCTGTAAATGTCTCTCAAATTGATAAGTCGATCCAATAGCAAATCATATATTGTCCCGACTCTTTTCTTACTGGGCAAGGAAGAGGGAACACACAATGAACAACACCATAACAGTACATCACAAAAACAATCGAGTAAAATCCTCCAGATTACTATTGTCCAATTTCAAAGAAGGATATCCTAACTTTCAAAGATGCACCAACCATTTTTAGTCATCTGGTCCTAACTCTTCCATGATTCAAATTCCTAAACATTAAATCATACAACCACAGTCCTATCATTACACCGAAACCCAAAGGAATCCGACTCTTAGCTTAGATTTTGTTCTTGCACTGAGTTGCAAATTTTTATATAACCCACGATACCACACTCATAGCTTAAATTTTTTATATATGTGCGTATGTATGCATGTTTGTATGTATATTTGTGAAATACTGACAAACGGAGCACATGAAGAAGACCATCTTTTCAGAGGCTAAAATATATATATACACAGAATAGCAATAGAAAAAAAAAAAAAAAAAGGCAAATTGCCTATTCTCAAAAATCTCCCTCTTGCCCCTCACATGGTTTTTCAATTTTAAAACAACAGAAACCACATAGGGCACATCTCTTTTTCTAAAGAAAACAAAAGAATATCCTCAGAAAATGGCCAACTGATCTCATCCCAATACACAGTAACCACCAGCCCATCTCACCCTTGAAAATAAAACAAAAGGATGATAAAAATATACAACTATAGAAATAAATACTGGAATCTCATTTGGCTTAGCAAACAATGAGGGTTTGAGTATCAGCAGCGCCAGCCGAAGGCAACAAATGAAGCAGCCTAATTACAATTGCAATTGCCCTGGTCCTCTCCTGGCCGACCTCGATGTAGGCCGACTTGCATCTGAAGTGGGTGACTGTTGCTTCTGCTCTTCTGGTCTTTGAACCTCCTGCAGATCATGCAGTTTAATAAAACACTGATGCCACGTCTGAAGTCTAATGACACAACCAGAAAGAGCACTACCTCAGATAAAAAAATAAAGTGGAGAACATATATATATATATATATAT
>JAODPA010151446.1:27589-41290 GCA_025585075.1 Nepenthes mirabilis
TTCCTTGAATAAGGACAAAAAAGTCATTATGATAAATTTTTACCTTATTTCTCATACTATTCTGCAAACTAAATACTGGAATACTAATTCGCAATTTATTCTATTCCAACAACCAAACATAAATATAATAATTCCAAATTTTATTTTCATCCTATTCTATTCCCTGAAAATAACTATTATATACCTACATTATTCCATTCAAACAACCAAACGTAGCGTTGAGATAGAGGATACAGTGACTCAGTACAACTTTCTCTACATCCCACGTCATGGACAGCAAAGTCTGTCAGCATAAAAGTTTTCTTCCCTCAATGACTAAAATATTTCTTGGACAAATGACATTACATTTTGCCTGCTTTTTTATTGGTTACAATCCACATCTTTACAATTATCATTTCAATCGGTACAGACAGAGAAAACTTAGACATACTTCTTTTTTAAATTGATTTTACCGAACTAGTATGCATGTATACTTTTAAGTCCTTATTAATTTAAAACCCTTTCTTTTCTGTTTTTTATTTTTATTTTTATTTTTATTTTTTTTATGTATTGGGCGGTCCAATCAGCCCCAGGCTATAAAAGAGGGTAACCCTTACCCCCCACTCAACATGGATTCAAAATGGGACTTCATTTTAGATCTTAAGCTCAAGCAATTAGGTTGCCAATGCAGGATCAACGTTCGATCAGACAAAACCTCAATGATTCATTAATCAATTCTCTTGAAAAATGGTTGTATAGATTCTAATTTATAGACTAAACTAAACAACACTTCAAAATAAAGAAAAGAATCTTCCTTAAAAAACTAGAATACTAGTCATAAAAAATCATGATATCTTATCTTGAATATTACTAAACTGTCCTAATGATAAACGCTAAAATAATCCTAACAAAACAGAATCTACAATAATCTAAATTAATTAATATATTGGGAATATTGTGTTTACTCCTAAAGTTGAGAATTCCATTGTTCCCTTAACTTTAGATAATTTTTTATAAGGTTTTTGTGTATACTTCAGATAATGCCAGGATGTGGTAGCTTGATCTCTCGTTTTGCCCTTCTTCATAATGAACAATACATAAAGGGTAATAAAGCAAACTCATTAGAAAACTTTTGGACATTTGTAAATATAATCTCCACTAGCAAATATATTCATGTATTTTTCGGAATTCTCTATTTTATTCAATTTTGAATTTTTCAACCAAATCTTATTATAAGGGCGAGCTTTAGTGCAATGGTAGGATTAAATCACAGATACATCTCTTTCCATAATGTATGGGCTAGATTATGTACACCTAATCCTCACAAAACCTCACAACGGAGGAGTCTTGTACACCAAGCTACCATTCTTAGCAGAAGTTGGTGAATAAATTTGAGATTTTGCCTACCAGATGAATGCTATGGTAAGAAATGGCAAAGTTTCAGGCAACTCACAGTGTGCTTGAGTCAAACTTCATGTGAAAATGGATTGTTGAAGATGCAAATCATGATGTAACCTATATAAGGATTAGTTTGAAGAGCCTAATGATATGTGCAGTGTAGGTGGGATGATAAGTTGTTTCCCTTTGCAAATGAGAAAATGGGAGTTGATTGTTTCACAGAATAACCAAAAGAAGAGGTCCACGCTCTATGGCGCCATTTATGAATTGTCAAGCATGTATTTCAGGTAAAGGACAGTACCTGAACCATAATAGATGCAAAATCAAGATCCTCTTCCTTTTCAAGGATTGTGGACAGATCCAGGTAAACTCTCTCAGCATCCAAGAGTATACATAGTCGGCGAATAATAAAAGCACCACGCCTGGATAGAACACAAGAAAAACATGAAAGCTTACAAAACTTTAAGAAAAAAATGTTCCACACAATAAATCGACATGAATCATAATGCAGACATCAGGAATAGCTAGCATCTCTAGTTGCCTTCAGGTGCAACAAAGAAACAAAAAAATCCCAACTATGACTCACTTTTCCAGAAGGGAGTTAGCACCCCGAAAGTTCTCCAGTAGGTAAACAAGCAGCTCATGAAAGTGCTGAGGATCTTTTGCAATGCAAGCATGCACCTCAAGCACCAAAAGTACCACCTACAAAAACATTCATGAGGAGAACAGCTTTAACTTTGATAATACGTGTGTCAGAACCAAAGAGCTTGACTAACTAACAGCATAAACAAAATAGACTGACCTAAAATGAAATTAAAGTGTTTTGCTTGATATAGCTAGCACTATCACCTCTCCACTCTGAGTCTTGTGTTAGTGTTTCATGTGCTTTAAAACACCATAATATTTGGACACTAGAATTCAAAGTCCATTTGAGCATAATCTTGATATGAAATATGCCCATTGCTAGGCAGATTTCAACAACATGTATATCCTTAAAAAATGCTTGAATGTATGAACCAATACCTACAGTACTCGAACTTCTGGATGAATATTTTTTTAAATCACTGTTTGGATAGGCACTGCTTAGAAAGGAAAAAAAACTCAACTCATTTCCAGCAATTATCAGGACAAGCGTGCCAAGCAGCAATTTTGAACAATTATTAGCTTGTAAATCACTTCCCTAGAGTAAGAACAATACAAATGACCTGAATGCTTATCTGAAGAGTTAGAACAACACAACAACCATTAAATGACTAAAGTGGTTTTAATAGATCCAAACATATGCTTAAATTTAATAGGAAAACTCAGTAGAGCCCCTTATTTGTCTCAAGAGTCAAGAGACTAACCACCCAAGCTCAAGCAGACAGCTTGGTGGTTGTCTACTTCCATCACCATGCATTTTGTATGTGATTAGATCATAGAGTTACCGATTTCTGCAAACACCCTGCATGATAGTTGTCTATGTATCGCATGCCAAATTATGCATATTAGATAGCAAACCAGGTAACTATGGATTAGCTTTATACCCCAAGCACCCTGTCCCTTCTCTCCACTTCCCATGGTATATGAAGCAAATCTTGGTGCATGAGATCATCATATGCTTGCGTGATGCCAGCTTTGACAACAAAGTAGATAAAAATTGGAGGCCCAGAACAACAACTCCCTTCTTTTGAATTCAAATAGGGTATGGTAACTTTCGGTTTTTATTCAGTGATGAAGCTCCCACATCTTAGAATTTAGGGAGAGTCAAATGTATGTAGTCTTATACCTACATTGCATAGATGTGCATATCACAATGAAGCAAACTTATCATTGTGTCTAAATTGTTTTTTGGTCACAGCATAAGGACTGCAGCAAGTGGAACAAAAGTAAGAGATCTTTAACCATCCCAATACCATTCACCTCTTAAGTTAGTCGGTGTACACATCTCTTTTTTCTAAATTTTAACAGATAAGCTGGGTATAAATGGTGCCTTGGTGGGGGAGAACCCAGGATTAGCTAGAAAAAATGAGGAGCCATCATCAGACTACCGCTGAATCCCTAGGCACATCTCTCTAAGAAATTGGATGTCATATTTCAAATCACTTCCCACCACCTACAAACCCCCTCCCTCCCGTGATATTGTTTATAATTACAGAATTCTTCTCACATGCAAAACAATTATTGATAAGTCACGCATGTGCAAATAAACAAGCATGCATTATTTAAAACTAAATGCAAAAGGCAGAGCATTATATCCACCCAAGTCCCTTTACTATATGTAGAATCAAGTTGTGACTGACTAACATTAAGGCAATTAGGGAATGTTTGATCACAGCAACCCTAGCACACTGCACATCAGATTGAATTTGGTTACCACAACTGTATTTGCACCCAGTAGCACACGTACTCTTCCTCCATGAGAGAGAGATTATATCCAATTTTTTGCAATTATTTTAACCCTAAACAGAAGTATCTACCTGTTCTCACTTCCCCCAAGATAATAAATTGGAACTACCTAACATCTTGCAGAAAGTGTCAAAAAGAAGAGAAAAAAACCTCCTCATAGTTCCATGAACCGTGCAATCAAATTCTAGACCCTAAATATTTTAGCCATTGCTTAAATGAATTCTGTGCCTCCCAAGTCTCGAAAATTTTCACATTTTTGCAATGATGTTCTAATCCTGAAGATTTCTTATCCTTCATTTTCCACTCTTTCAGTAAGAGATGGATGATGTTTGGATCAATTAACCTTGTATAGTGAATTAAGTTTTTACCTCAAGGTAACTGTTCTACTCAAGAAATCTTACAGCTTTTAAGCTCTTGGACTATATTTATTTACATTTTCCTACCATTAGCATATAATCCTCAAAATTTACAAATAAGAAAAATACAATCAATAAAACTTGATGGCCATACAAAATCAAAATATTTTTATTTGATAGATAAAATAAATAGGGTTAGGGAAGGAGTTGGAGGGAACTGAACCTAGATCGCTGGCAATAAGTGGGCCAGCCAACCAACATGTTACTCTTGTATTCTAACAAATTTGAATATTCTCTAAAATAAAATTGGGAACCATATGTTTGGAAATTGACAACTTTTTTTTTTTCTAAGTTTAGTCATAAAAAACTTAATTAAGCTATAGTTCCTTTAGTAGCAAAGATAGCAAAGCTATAGATGCAAGTAAAATAGCTTTCACAGCTTAATCATGCTACACAGCTACAGTCATTCAGAACATTACTGGTTGGATTTGTAAAATTAGATAGCTTAGAGGGTACACCCATGTCCTCTTCTCCATTCACCATACAGTTAATTGTGTCTCAACACCCTTGTATACATATCACAATTCCCATGAATAACCAATGAACTTTCAGAAATACTCCTACTTCTAGGTCATATGCACGAGAAGTAAGAAAAAACATGGACTTATGTGTGCATTTACGCATGCAGGGCCAGACACCAACAAGCAGGAAAGCAGGTTACCTCATCAGAAGGATCAGACAGTGCTTTCAAAAGTGTGTTGAATATGTCACTCAAAAAAGATAAGACCTGTTTCAGGCACAGAATAAAATCAAGTCATCCACATGGAAACAAGATCTACACTTGCTGAAAGGGGAAGCATGATCCCAACAAAAAGCAAACACCTATAACTATGGAAAACATACTTACCAAAAAAACTATGGGCAATATTTCAGGAGATCTTTAACAAAATTGGCCTGCCTACTGGCCGGGAATACGGCTAACCAATCAGAAAGGAAACAAAAACTGAATGAAGTTGATATTACCCGAGTTTAAAAGTTAATGAAAATGATATTGAGCAAGGGGCTTTATGCATTCCATGGAATGTGAAAGCACTGAGGTAACAGAAACACTGCACAGTTACTATGACCATGGGAAATGACAATTTACATTATCTTATCTCAAAATTATAGCAATGTAGTGAATACAGAGAAATTTATTAGAATTATACCATCCCAAAATTTTAGGACTGCATTCAAAGATGTCCATTGGAGGAAGGATATAAGAACAAAGAAAAAATATAGGGAACAAAGTTGGAGTACAAGGCTGGCTATCATATTGATTGTTGTCCATTGGAGGGATGCAGGAACAAAGAAATAATATAGGGAACAAACTTGAAGTACAAGGCTGGCTATCATATTGATTGTTGCTTCACAGTTTTTCTTGCTTTTCAAAAGTAATGTTGAAAAAATAATTATGATGGAACCAAATAAAACTCGAAAATCCAGAAAGACAGTAGATTATAACTTTTATCATGTGGACAACGACATAAACTTAATAAAGCCTAAACTGCCAGAGAACAGGACCATCCTGTAAAAGGGAAAGAAATGAGGGACATCAAGATAATTCTTTAGCACCCTTCTTTGCCACCTCTTGTAATAATTTATAGAATCTTGCATAGCTTTTTTTATATTACAAACTTTTTAAATATCTTTCAATCCACTTATGCGTGTATATTTTCTTATATTCACATAGGAGTTGAAGCTCAATTCTTGTCTCCACCTTTCTCAGATCCACCAACTTCAGACCCTTTTATCCTTTTTCTCTTAGTCGAATACTTCACACCCATTTTATAAAGTGAGCACTAATCCTCCACACTTCTCTACCATCCCCCTCATTGCCCATAGGCATTGCAATGGAATACACAAACCACTTTAAATGCAGCTGGAATAGGAAGCAAAACTTTAACTAAAGGCATCTCATCAACGGTTAGTAAGGCTCTTCACTTTCATTATAAATCCACTTTGCTCCCTACTACAGGGGTAAGGAAGTAGGGGCAGGAATTTGATCGTGCTGTGCAACCAAATTTGTAACACTATCTTCCCTAAAGATCAAACTCAACTCAACACCAGAGTAGTGAAGGAGACTTGAAGCCAATCAAGATGGTATTATTACTATATCTATCAGGTCTTAAGTTGACTTTCTAAAACTTCAATTTGACAACATAGCAAACAACTAAGATATGTCAATTCATAAGCTGATTAGATACAGGTTATTGAATACCAAAGATCATATAACAAACTATCAACAAGCTAATCACTATACCACTGAATATGGCCCCACAAGAGGTTACGAATACAAGATCAGATATCAAGCATAGATAAAAATGACTGTACAGCAGGTTTTTCCACCTCAAAAGACACACCAAGGGTAAGTGAAGCTGAAAATTAATGTTCAAACATAACAGCTCTAAATTCTGAAAGGGAAAAAAAAATCAATATCCAGTAAGCATATTGTCTACTGCAGGGAGCTGCCAAACTACCTCAGCACGATGCCGATTCAAAAGGACTGAAATCCAGTGCAGTGATTCAATTCGGGTGGCCTCCCATTCGCTTGATAAATGTCTGATAAATCAAACAGACTAAGGATCACTGTTTGTTGCAAAGTATCATGAAATGTAGACTTAGAGAATGCGTGCCACAGCCATAAGAAAGAAAACACCATGTAGCTAACACACAATAAAAATCCTCCCATCAGCTAACAAAATTTTGGTATTGGAAACCTAGATTTCTTCAGTTTAGAAGAGCTGCACCTCTTGGCTACAGTGAGGATTTCACCTACATCAAATCCTTCAGCAGGATCAGCCTTCATTTCACGAAGTTCTTCATTGGTTTCCCGAGCAACCTAAAACGTAATTAAAGAAAAAAAAAACATTCATGGAATTTAATGGTTGTGTGCCGACATAAAATACATGTATGCAAAATGAAGGGGAAAAAAGGGGAGTATATCAACTTACAACTTGGATTTTCTCTTCCTTATCAGATATACATGGCAGTATGGCTCCAAGAATGTCAGCATAATATGGAACAAGCTGGTCCCCACCGAGTTTCACGAACTCATTTATCTACAAAAATTCAAAAAGTAAAACAGATTGTCTTCAAATATACAATTCCACAATTTCAGAGAGCAGCGAAAGGGGAAGAAATCAACCACAGTAAGTCCAAACTCATGCAATGCTCCTGCCATGGAATTGATGAACTACAATTCCTCTGTACCCCCTTCTTCCCCTTCCTGCTTTGTGCTTTCATAAACTAATGACAACAGTGATCTTAATCAGAAAAGTCATTACCCAAGTGATGGCAGTCTGGCGAGTAAATTCATCAGGAGAACTGGCCCTTTGGACCAAAATTTCAGCCATGCGACCATAATCTACAGACTTCAAAAGTTGCACCAGAATAGTCAGAAATCAAAATGGAACTGTAAAGTTGTTACTAAGGCAAACCAAGCACTTGCTCTGATGCATTACATTCAAATAGAAGGCGCAGATCTGATACACTAGTAATTTGCAGAGAGAAGTTGAGAATTTTCTGAAAGAAACGTGTGAACAAGGCAGTTTGACTTAGTAATAGATAAATAATTGTCGTCAGAAGAAAGCTTACTGGGGAATTCTTAATCTCCTGAAGAAATTCTGACAGTGCCGAATCTGCTTGTTGTCGTATTTCATGGCTAGAATCACTTAACATGTTAAATAAACCTGAAATTGATCAAATACGATGAATTTCATATGCTTTGATATAAATGAGGAGCATAAGCAATCCATCACATGAGAATTTACCATCAAGAAAATCAGGAAGAAAACCCAACATATCGATATCTGGGACACTATCCAATACAGTAATCCATCCTACCAAGAACTGGCGGACATAAGGATTTAAGACATTCATCCTCTCTCTCAACAATGGTATGAATTCTTCAATGCTGATTCCAAAGGAAAGGAAGATTTTAGTACATATTTTCAGATAACCAGTAAAAATGCTAATTTTCACACAGACAATTGCAATGAGAAATTTATTACTGAACAAACAAAAGACACATACCTGAACTGGTCACTTTCTGTAACAATATCCTGTTTTACAAACTGAAGCTTAAGAAAAAATGGATGATGATACTAACAAAAGATAACCGCATGTAGTATGATGATAAGAGATCACCTTTACAAGTCGATCTAAGAGATGAGCAGCACTTTGTACATTGGGATCTGAATCTGCTGAGAGCTTACATAAAGCACCAAAAATCTGGTTGAAGAAAACAATAAAATCTCCTCTCACAACCTGCAAAGCAATCAGGGATGAGTCACACAAAAAAGGCCAAGAATCACTAGATCAAAAGGAATCATTTTCCAGTCCCACCTTTGCAATGTTATAAAGAGCTTCACATGCATAATATCGCACTCTGCTATCTTGATCAGAAAAGGAATGGAGTACGGGCGGTACAATTTGCTGGAAATTGAATCAAGAAAGAAAACCAAAAAAAAAATCATGAGCCAACAGAAAAATGGAAACCAATGAATATAAACGGAAATGGAATACGAAAAACTCCAAAGTCCAGTCATTTAATGAATTGACAACATACCTCAGGAGTCAGGAAGTTAATGCAATGCCACCACATGTATGGCACTCTATTACTTATGAACTGAAAAACATTACCCTGTTGTTCTTCTAACTTCCATCTCCATTTTAAGATATAATCAGAATGACAATCAATAGGACATAAACAATCCAAAGATGGAGCAGACAGAAGTGTACATTTCTGTACCAAAGGATAAATAAACACTTTCTCGGTTGATAGAAGTAAACTTTATTGGAGCAAAACGAAGAAAAAGCAATAGCAGAGCATAAAATGTCATCAGTATAACATTTATGCAGATGAATCCCTTTAAAATTTCTGCACTTAAAAGACAATCCAAATAGACAACCTTATCCCAGATACAATAAAGATGACCAAATTATTCAAATAAACTCTAACAGTTCTTACAAACCAAATACACCAAGACAAAACAACTTTCTTTCCTTATTCTACTGATATATCAACATTTTAGTTGGAAGAACTCTTCAAGACAAAACAAGCCTCCAACATGCAAAACTAAGCCCTAAACCAATATATAAAATAGAAGAATTAATCTCACAATTCATTCTTTGCAAACTCAACTGCAAGCAATTATTTTTATTAATTATACTACAAAACACTGTCCAACAAAAGTGTACCTTGGAAGGAAGCATGGGTTCTAATAAATCAAGCAAAAGGAACAAGAATTTTCCGGTTGAAGCAGTAATGGAAAGATTTTACTTCCTGGGGGAGCAGGGAGTAAAAGCCTTGAAGAATTATCCTTACAAGAAATTTTAAAATCCAAATGATATAGAGCAAAAGGAGAAAGGAAAAGAATATTTCTGCTGAAGCAAGCTAGGACAGAAGGATATATCGTATGATAGGACATCACCCTGCCTAGAAGCAGAATAAAATTGACATGAATAAAGCATATCAAGACAATAATTCCTTATATTCTCTTGCAATAATATCTATTTATTGACAGGAAATTCTTACCAATAGTCTTGCCATGATGAAGAATGAAAGTGAAAAATGTTAGTCCATCCTAGACAGAAAGTAAAACAATAAAGGTATGTCCAGGCAACAACAAAAAAGGAGACTCCCTTTCCCAAGCCAACAGATCCATATTATCAAACACACAATAACACATAACCTTTTTTACTTTAATGATACTCCTTGGTATCATTAAAACCAAAAACACGTGAATCTTTTAAAACCGAAAACGTGCATCTTTTAGTGACAAATGGGAACAGCGGTGAGCAAACCATGCATCTTTTAAAACCAAAAACACAGATAAAGACAAACAATAGAAATTATTTTTTGTCACACCCTCCAACAACCTTAGACATCTGGATGCCAAACAGTTGATCGTTGTCCATCATAATAACGACGTCATTAAAATAGACTAAATAATTAATAGGACGTTCATGGTTTAACTAGAGAACATGAATATGTGTATCGTCTTTTGAGTTCCTATGAACTTAATAAAAGAAAAGAAAAAGTAAGTACTTATGACTCTGTGGAAACCACATGAAAGAAAAAGCAACAAATCCACTGTGACATAGAAGGTCAACATTTGAAGTAAAGGGCGGGTTATATGTACACAGATTTAAATTTGTTAACTGGTGGCATTCAGGATTCAGGCACCAAGGTTCACGCACCCCACTACCAAGCAAAATAATCTTTTTAGCTCCCCTTATTTTTCCTGGTATAGGTGCTATGGGGCATAAAAGGTCAAGCCCATAATTCTAACCTACTTAGAAGAGCTTCCAGCCAAATGAGCATTACAAATTCAAAATTGATTGCCTGTGATAAAAGAATCTAAAATTAAAAATTCATAGATCTAATGACACATTTTAACTGCATCAAGACATTTCAGGATCTAAATTTGAAATTTTATAGAATTGAAAACACATTTTAAGTGCATAAGATGTCAAACATTTCTGAAAACACGTTTTAAGTGCATGAGACATCAAACATTTCTGAAAATGCTGTGCTGGTGATGGAAAACATGTCTAAACATAGAACCGAGGCTTAGGATTGTAATTTTATCTCGAAATATTGTGTTTCAGCTGTTTACATAGTCTGGACATCTTCTTAGTTCTTTAACAAGTTATATGGACTAGAGTTGGGTAATCAAAGAACCATTGTAGATTACAAGTTATTAGCCCAGGGAATTAGGTACTACTAGTAGCCAATCACTAGTCTACCCTTGATATCCAGGAAGCTAGATGACAATAAGATGGATAAGAAAGAGGAGACCAAAGGTGAAGACACTGCATATAGCCATTGCCAGACAAAAAATTGGAACAACTGACATCAAAATTGCCAGTTTACAATAATTGAAATTATAAAGGAATGACTTTACTAAATTAAAATGTGCAGGTGAAAATTCATGGGACAGTCATTAAGAAATCAAGATCTTTCATATAAGGTGGAAGAAGAAACGAGAGACTAAGGGGGGAAGAAACAGAAAGAACGAAATTGAACAGAAACTGCATAGAAAGAAAGAAAGAAAGACGTGATCTTCAAGCCGTCCCATAATTCTTCCTTCAACAACATAGTTGCATATATTTAAACATAAACCACTCCATCACCCAATAAAGCTATATTCAAAATGCGGAAATACTTCACCTTAAACCCAGCTCTACCCATTGGCATGACATTGGCCCCACTTCTTAACGAAGTCAAATTTGAAAGACCCACATAATGACTCCACAGAGTGCTTCAGACAGGTCCTCTAGGCACCGATTAAGGGATGGGAAGCAATGACATCAAAGGAAACCAGAAAGTAAGTGTGACTCAATCAGAGTAGTGTTACCTCCCTTGGGCAGATATATTGGTCCTTCTAGACAGCTAAATCTTCCATCAAACTTTGCCAGGTGTGAAGATAACCAACTGATTTATTCTTGATGCCTTTTTACGTTGCGACTGAGGGTAAGTCCAGGTATACAAAGGCACATAAAACCATAATGAGGGAATAGGGACCATAAAGCCTAAATGAATTGTAATGAATGTCCAGATCTTTATTATCCTAAGTCAATGTCTAGAAATAGTGCAATGGGCACTTCCCCCCCAAAAAGGCAACAAGTTCTCCCAGTCAATAAAGGAATTGTATCACAGCTTTCTTGACCTTCCAAGTCCACCGAATTTCAAACAAATACATGTCACTAACTAACAAGGAAACAAAGCACGCACCAAGACCCAAGCTTCAAAATGAACTTACATCACTGTGAAGATCACAAATTGTGTCTTCCTCCTTAGAAGAACACAAAAAACATTCGCATTTCAAGTTCTTATTAGCAAGTATTGTCCCCAATACTGCAGACACCCTGTAAATGACCCTTCCAGATGACCAAAAGCTCTCACCACAACTCCATGGAAAGCAGCAAATACAATCAATATGTAGATGGTTACAAGAATTAAGAAGAAATTCTCTCCTTCAAAAAAGACCACTAGAACAATGTTCAAGGGAATAGAAGGGGGCAAGAAAAGTCATCACTCTACAACTTAACAGAGACATGAATGAAAAAATTTAACATCCTGCAAAAGTTTCCAAAGGAAGAGACATAGCAGATCTCACTCAATCAGTTTCTCAATCCAAGATCCTCTGCCCCACCTTAACTTATTATTGCAAAAGAGCTCCAAATGAACTGTAAGTCTCCAGAACGATGCAAAATCTTTTTTGCTGAGCAAGCCTCAAAAAATCATGAAAATCTTCAAACACCCTTTCCTCCCAAAAAACAATAATAGGAATTAGGTCAAGCCCTCTAGACTTTCTAAATGGGGCCTGCACGGGGAGATCATGCATCAATTATCCACCAGTTGGACCTCAATACTAATTCCATTACTACTCAATTCCTAAGAAGATACTACTTGATCAAGCAGATTATTAAAATTTCCACTCCTCAATAAAATCCGATTCAAAGTTCCCCTAAGGATTCAAAGATCCGACACTCAACTGCTTTGCGTACTTACTAAATTCTCTTCACCAATCCAACAACTATCCACAAACTCCACCTTCAATTGAATGGCATCCACAAAAATGAAGCATAAATTTAGACAAATTTGCGTCCCGCACTTGAAATTTTAGGGAAGGTTAAAACCCTAACCTCGAGATGCTGAACCGCTTCCGAGGTCAAACCAACAGTTGCAGCCGCTAATCCTATCAATCCGCCCTAAACAATCAACGCAGTACGAAATCAACGTAATGACCAGAAAGAATGGAATCAAATGCGCAACACTAGTAAACCAAAACAGTCGTAGCAATAGCTTCAAACCTTCCGGTGATTTGCCTGCGGCGAGTACGTGAATTCGTCAGTCAACAGCTTGATCACAGCTGTAATCTTCTCATGATCTCCCGCCGCAGCCAATTGCTTCACTATTCCTTCAACCTAGAAACAGTAGAAATCCAATACTACTAGATAAAACTATCAAATATCCAATAAATTAAACCAAAGACGAAGAATTCGTCAAAGTTAGAGAGGAGAAGAGAGAGGATGACCTCCAAAGCAGCGTTCTTTCGCTTTTCATAAAGCTTATCGGAGAGATTTCGAATCACAGACGGCGGGATAATAGAAAGAGCGTCGGCCATAAGAATTCTTGCTGATTTCGGGAAATAAACAATCAAAATCACACTTCTTTTTCTATAGATTGCACTAAATTAGGGCTTTTTTTCCCAGTTCAGATTCTGGTCCCTTAGAATTCATCTGCGCCTTGTTATAATGTTGCTAATTCCGCCAGATCTAAGAAGTAATAAATACAATAAACCAATCGATACTGGTTACAGAATTCTTTTTTGGGGAATAATTTCAACATTTTGGGGGAGAATGATTTCGGAGTATCGCAACGACCCCAGTCAGGCAGCTGTGTTCAACGGCTTAATAATCTTTTCTGAGACGAGCTCGGAGGTAGAGGTACCTTCTCGTTTATCTCGCTCTCTCTCTCGCGCGCGCGCTCTCTCTCTCTCTCTCTCTCTCTCTCTCTCTCTCTCTTGGT